>BFEA01001101.1:79144-105475 GCA_003427395.1 Chara braunii
AAAACGATCCAACCAGAAGGGGGCCTACCGGTAGGCGGCGGGTTGTGTTCGTAATTAAGAGGGAAAAAAGACTGATCGGCCAAACCGAAGGATCGCTATGGCTTGGTATGCCTGCGGCTGGTTTGGTATCCCGACCCAATCACTGCCGCTGCTGATTGGGATCGTTGCCACGTGGGACCTTCTCCCTTGCTTCTCGTGCGCGGAAGGAGCGGCTGCGAAGTTCATGCCAGGAGTCTCGGTCGTCCGCAGGGACGACCGGATGGGCGTGTCGTCGGCAGAAGCACGACCGGTCGCTAGCCCTGATCGCCTCCTGGAAGCCTCTGCAGGCCGGTGGGAGCCGATCTCCCTGCACCCGTTGTTTGTCAAGGAGAAGAGCGGGCCGCTTGTGAAGCACCCCGTTATGCGTGCTAGTGGTGACGCTTATTGGTGCGGATCTGCTATATTCCATCTCGTGGTGGCAGAACCCGCCCAACTGGACAAAGAAGTGGACAAAGCCATGATTTATTATGTCCTGGACGAGTTGTGCATAGCCCGGAACTTAACCATCACAGACAGGGCGATATCATCAGGAACGCAAGTTTCTCGCTGGCTGATCGAGCACCGTCTCTCTTGAATGCTAACGACAACAACACGCTCGTAACCTACTGGTGGCCGGCTTCCTCGCCCAATGGGACAAAAGTCTTTGAGCGGCCATTCCTGAAGTTGGGGGTGAACATGGGCTCTTGGGTGGTTCAAACGACCGTCTTCTACTACGGCCTGGACTTGTCGAGATCGCAGAGCAACCTGGTCGTCAGTTCTCAGCCCTACGATGTCGACGGCAAGCGCATCATCACCTCTGTCTCTGTGATAGATGGGTCGCGCTCGTCAATCGATCCGGGTGTGAGCTCGCTGCAGAGCTTGGCCCTCGACCCCGCCAACAACACCCTGTACATATCCGACAACTCCGAGACGTCCCCGACGATCCTCTCCATGCCTGTGTCCGACTCAGGTCTTCCCACAGCTAGGCGCGACCAGTCCCAGGTGCTCAGCACGTTTGGGGATACCAGCGTCTCGTCGATTTACTTCGGTCCCTACAGCTTCGTCTCGGGCGGGAGCTGCATGTACTTCCGCGACGACGAGCAAAACCGCGTGTGGGGTTTCGATCCCCACCGCTCCTCCTCCACCTTCAACGTCACGCTGGTGGCAGGATCGGCACTCTCGGGGGAGCGCGGCGTGCAGAATGTCGATGACGCCAACACCACCTTCTACCGTATGCAGGCGCTGGTAACCACACCCGATGGGTGCAATCTCTTCGTCACGGACGAGAKGGMMGGGAATGGACTGGTTCGATGGCTGAAGCTAGAGCGGCCCTGTAGCCTGGCAACAMGCGTGGAGGTGGTGGCAAAACACAACGGCATAGGGTCGTCCAGCCTGGCCTTGCACATAGCTRAGGGTCGGGTAAGTCTCTTTCTTGGCTCGTCAGATGGCGACGTGTTTCAGCTGGTAATCAACGAGGAGCTTCTAGGGGGTTGCGGCTCTGACCAATCTCCCCTCGGCAGCGGCAGCAGCCCGCCGCCATCATCGTCCTCCTCACTCCCCCTCCCCACTCCTTCACCTGCCGATTCCCAACCGAACCTGCCGAAATCACCGTCCTCACTCCCCGCCACAACTCCATCTGCCAAAACGAAATCGAACCTAGCGCTCATCATCGCTCTGTCCTTGGGTGGAGTCGGCTTAACGACAGTCCTTGCCCTTCTAGGCGCTTTCTGCTACAAGAAGCAGGCTAGCGGACAGAAGTCGCGATCCCGACAGGGTGAGCCGCAGGCTGGGATAGCCTCCACCGATGCCCCCTCGAGGGCCAGCTCGTTGGTAACTGCCGCGTCGGGATCTTCTCCATCCGTCGGGAGCGGGAGCACGGTGGACGGGTCGTCCTCGGCCACTCCCGACGATCGATCGAGGCGCAAGCGATTGGAGCTCTCTCCGTCCAACGTGCAGCGCTTCGAGCTGAAGAGCTTGGCAGACTGCACGGACGACTTCCATCCCTCCAAGCTCATTGGCGACAAGGGGGCGTTTGGCGTAGTCTACAGGGGTTCCATTGACGGAAGGGAGCTGGCCATCAAGGTGGTGACGGGCGAGTTGACGGACGTCAAGAAGGCACAGCTCGTTGCAGAGGTGAACACTCTGAGCAGGTTGAACCATGCCAACCTCGTCGAACTCGTTGGGTATTGTCAGGAGGGAGAGAAATCCATCTTGGTCTACCCTTACTACGCGGGGGGAAGTTTGCAGCAGCGATTGCACGCCGATAGGATAGAGACAGAAGAAGAAAAAGAGCAAGAACAGGGAAAAGAAGGACAACGACAAGAAGCCCTTGTGCACAACAACGAGAACAAGCATGATTTCTCACCGTTGACGATAGAGGAGCGCATGCGCATCGCTTTCCAGATTGCCAAAGGACTAAGCTACCTGCACGACGGCGCAAGGCCAGCTATCATTCACCGAGATATCAAGAGCAGCAACGTTCTGCTCGGGGAGGGAGAAGGGGACACCGTCGAGGCGGTCCTGGCCGACTTCGGTTTGGCGGCCATCGGGGAGAGAGTGTTTGGCACAGGGTACGAGCACTTCGTGCAGACTTCGCACGTGGGGGGTACTTTCGGGTACATGTCGCCCGAGTACAGGCTGTACGGCAAGCTGTCGGAGAAGAACGATGTGTACTCCTTCGGCGTGCTTCTTCTCGAGCTGCTGACTGGGCGAAAGGCTGCCTGGCCGGCGGAATCGGGGATGGGATGGGAGATGCTGGCCACGTGGGTCGGCCCGTTCCTTTCAGGAGGAGGGGATGATGGAGATGGGGATCCCGAGAGTATCGACGACATGCCGTTGGCGATTCTCGATCCTTCCTGCCGCGACCAGGTGGCGCGTGCGGCTCCCGCCAAAACCATGGTGATGGAGGCCTTGTCCCTGGCGGGAGATTGCGTCAACGACCAAGGCAGGCATCGGCCCGCCATGAGCATCGTGGTGCAACGCCTTCGCGCCACATGTCAGCACGCGGGGATAGCCTTGTGAAAGTTAACTCTTTTCATCCCGCGTCAATGCCCCCTACATAGTTTCTTCTTCCCCCAACATGGAACGCAGGGTCGTTATGGCTGTATCTCTATTGATGACTGAACACACCGTTAATGACGGTGCGGCCCTTCTATTTGGGGGAAAAGGAAGTCCCTGAGAGAGTCAGAGCTTAAGCCGCCACGTTGACATGAGAACTCCGTTCATAAATGAAGCCAGAAGCTATGAATCCTCCCCAAGGGCGGCCACGTGCGGCCGTGGCACAGCGCGGGAGTGGGGGTGGCTTGTTCGGCTTGTGCAACCCCAACCCCGCCCCCTAACACCAAAAAAAAAACAAGACATGAATTCTGGCAGATAAGATGTTGTTGGTGAATTCTGTTTTTTTTTTAAACCAGAAAAGGGGAAACTGCTCTTGAGTCACCTTTTTAGTTTGAAATAGGCAAGAAAAGACAAAGGGGCGCTGATGTCATTGTTGGAGTTTCATAATGTGCAATTTTAGCTGGGGGGCTGAAACTGTGGCCCTTTTTTGAAGTGGCATGAAAGCAGATTTAGCGGAGGCCCTTTTTTGCCCTGTTTCGAGAACTGCTGAAGTTGCCTATTACAAAAGCAAGGTGTGACCCAGGACTGCAGGAGTCATTGCCGCCAAAAAATAAATTTTGATTCATTGATTGATTGGGATTTGGTCTATTGATTGACTGATTGATTGATTGATTGATTGATTGATTGATTGATTGATTGATCGATTGATTGGGATGGGTTGATTGATTGATTCATTGATTCATTGGGATGGGTTGATTGATTGATTGATTGATTGATTGATTGATTGATTGATTGGTGGGGGAGGGGTCGCTCCTCCCTCCCCTCCCATATACACTCACCCACTTTTTTTTCACGTTCTTACGTTTTCTATTGATTAATTGATTGATGGGTGGGAGAGGGATGCCCCCCCCCCCCGCCCAACACACACACACATAACAAAACACACCCTAGGTCTTTTTTGTTTCCACTTTTTTTTTTCAATTTCTTTTCACCTTTTTTTTTCTTTCAATTGACTGATTGATTGATTGGTGGGGGAGGGGTACTCCCCCACACACACATGCACACACACATACACACAACAGGAAGGAAGGAAATTCTTTTTTTTCCTTTTTTTTTTTTTTTTTTTTTTAAATACCAAAAAATAAGCGGTTTGGAAACAAAAATTAGGGTGTAGGGTTAGAGAAGCCCTACATCCCCATATTTTCCTCCCATCTTTTAAATCCCCGAAGTCCCGCGTCGCCGGGCGGCCAGGATTGACCTGGCGGTGGCAGCCCATGGTGATACACAGGCCAGAAGCAATCAAATCAAGATAATAAAGGAGACGAAAAGAAGGTAAGACGTCGTATGATGAGAATGTATCGGAAAGTATCCCATCACAAGACCAATGACTAGTATTATACCATACGAGGGCAAGTACTCGTTTTCTCAGACACTCATAGATAGGCTGGACAAACTTGGTGTTTCCCTTAAACCACCAGTACTTCCTCGAGTCCTGTCCGTTAACGCGCCACGACTTTAGGAAACGTAGGGGCTACTACAGGAGCGCCCAAATTCTAAGAGACCGAGAGAGAGAGAGGAGCCAGCTGAGGGTTCAATCCCCATTGGCCTCATGTACCGTCCTGGGCATACTTGGCACCAGCTACCCAAGAGATAGACCACTGCATCCCCTGATCGGCATTAAGCAGAGTCTGCTGATGTTCGTAGGGGAGGGGACCTGAGGGGAGGCACAGGGATTGGTCCTGTTGGCATGGTCCGTGATGCTACCGGCTGTCCCCTGGCCGGTATCGCCCACCTGCAGGTTGGGAGCAGCCCCCGCATGTTCTCTTGTGAACACGGTTCTGGCTGCTACGGGGTTCCCCATATGCCTACAAGTAGGAGTAGTGGTAGGTAGGTAGTGTGAGGTGAAATTGAGAGAAGAAAATAGTTAAAAAAAAAAAAAAAAAAAAAAAAAGAGAGAGAGGACAGAAAAAGGGGAAAGAAAGAAGAAAGAAGAACGAAGTGAAGGTAAGTAGAACATATTTGC
Organism: Chara braunii; assembly: GCA_003427395.1. Lineage (NCBI taxonomy): Eukaryota > Viridiplantae > Streptophyta > Charophyceae > Charales > Characeae > Chara > Chara braunii. The sequence goes on from BFEA01001101.1 coordinate 84,243, forward strand.
AGGAGAAAAAACTATTGCCATGGGCATTCTCTTCTGCCAGGTGGGCATCAAACATGGGATAACTGGTAAATTTTCCCGTTTGGTGAAAAGTGCCGACCAGGGAATGAAGCTGACGCGGATACAGCATCACGTTCACTATCTGGTAGGGAGGTGGACCACAGGCGGTCAGCAGTCTGCACCCAATCTCGGCCGCCAGATTCTTACATCCTAAGACCTGTGTTGCCCATGGGTGCTTTTTGCCAGGTGGAAATGGTTTGGGCGCCGTTTACCGAAAAACAAGGGCGCGGTCAGGGTTACAGTTTGAAAATACATTTCAAACTGCCGTTTTGGAGTCCGCCGTCGCGTGGCTGCTTGAAAATACATTTCAAACTGCCGTTTTGGAGTCCGCCGTCGCGTGGCTGTCGCAGGGCAGAGTTTGTAACTGCAGTCTTGTCATCCACGGCGGAGGGCCAGGCCGTTTTCCGAAAAAGAAAAGAAGAAACAAGAAGGAAAAAAAGATAGCGGCGCTGTATCTTTCCATGGTCTAGCTAAAGATTCCCCAGTCTCGCCACACCACTCTCTAATCTCGAAAAAAATTGAGGGCTGTCAGAACTTTTCGAGAGGGCGGTTTTGGAGAGAAAAAGGCCCTTTGCCACATAGCACACCCAAATTTCCCTCTGGAACGTGGATGCTCTCCGCGGCCAGATTCGGTAGTTCTGTGTGGCAGAGCCAACTCTCGAATTGGAACAGTGTCCGCCACCTTCCAGGTGCGTTTTTGAGAGTTGCTTTCGAGATTGCGCTGCTCTCCTTCAGCGCACTACCATCCAAAATGGCCTGACAGCTCTCAAAATGGACCACGAACTCGAGCACCGACGGGCGGTATCACGAAAACCCCGAAGCTGCAGGCTGGGCTCAAAAATGGTTTCGAGAGGGCCCTCGAAACCGGCGTTCTGACAGCTCTCGAAGACATCCAAGGGTGTTTTTGGGGGGAGGCTGTGTGGCGGTGCCCAACTCCCGAATTTTCGAGATTCTAGAGTGGTGTGGCCAGGCCCTCACACTCTGTTTCCAGGACTGAACTCCAAATGTGCAAAACGAGAGTGAATCTTCCCCAGAACATGGAAAGATACAGCTCCATGATTTTTGTCTTCTGTGCAACGGGAAAACAGGGGCCCAGCGGGATAGACGGGCTGACAAAAACGCATAGGCCCTAGGGGAGACACGTGCTGACAACAACCCAGTTTCTTTTCTTTTTTTTTCTTTTTTTTTTTTCTCTTTTTTTTCCTTTCTCATATTTCCCGACCTACGCGTGTCATCCTTGGGGCCTCGTGGTGGTGCATCTTTCCATGTTGTACCGGAAGATTAAGGGCACACTCACACTAGGACCTTTTTACGCATTCTTGGAGGGAATTGCGGCCAGATACATCAAGGTATGCCCGTCAGATACATTTGTGACACTTCTAGTGTGAGTACGCCCTCACTCGTTTTGCATGGCTCCACAACTCTAGAAATGTGCAAAAGGAGAGCGAATCTTCCTGTAGAACAGGGAAAGATACAGGGCCCTTGATTTGTGTCTTTTGTGCATGTCGAGAATAGTGGAGCAAGGCCCTCTGTTTTTTTTTTTTTTCCCCCTATAAATCTAGGCTCCGTTGTGTGGCTGGCCACTGCCGTGATGCCTCGACCACATCCGAGGTTTCAAAAAAAAAAAAAAAAAAAGAGAGAGAGCATCCCATCGCATGGTTCGGCCACGGCCGAGATTAAGAGTCGGACCCCACCCCTCGGCTTCATGGAAGTATCTTTCCAGGACGGTGTGTATGGGACTCCACTGATCTGGAAAAGAGGATGGAAACCCAGAATTGGAAGGTTTTTCAGACCCCACAGACCGTGGAAAGCCGTTGCGGGGAAGGTGTCAGAAGCGTTTCTACTCGGTTGGCGGCCTGGAAACCAAAGCGCGCGGCCTTCCAGGACCTTTCCAGAAATGCCTTCCAACCGAGTGGGGGGGGATGGCATGTTCTCCCGTGGAAAGAAGATGCCGAGCCGGCATGGTCCAGCTGACCGACCGTTTCATGGGCAGGCATGCCCCCTCGGACATGCGCTGCCCTGTCGAACGGTTCCCATATGGGCTGTTGTGTGGCTGGCCTGCGCGGGCCCTTTCTTTTTTTTTTTAGAAAGACGAGCTCCATCTATTGGTGGGGAGCAACACCTGCTGGAAACCAGGTCCAGCGTCCCTGAAATACATCATAGCATTGATTGGTTCATATGAATGAAGGAAAATGCGTATGATGGAAATGATAGCGATGAAAAAAATAGAATTGTACTATCTCAGCCATTCTGGCCTCCTAATCCTAGAACAACTCCTAGCTCTTCCTTACCATGATATTCCAACTCAGGGACAAGACTAACCTAACCAACAACTACCATAGCTGATCTCTTCTCACCACCTAGACTAACCCCACCCCATAGGTTGTCGAGGCAGCCCCCCCGGTTCGCCACTGGTTTGCTTTCCTCCCTCAGCTAACCCCAGATCTCTCTACAAGGCCTCCCACTCCTGCCCAATTGCAGGTTACAGGGCTATGCCCCAGCTCCGGCCAGCGTCGTTCTGGCATCGGCGATGCAGGAGCATAGAACAGAGCAGCGCAGCAGTTATCAGTCCAGGTTTGACGATCTCTTAATTCCTATATCCCTAGTGAGGTAGAGGACAGGGTGCCGCCTAAAATTATGAAGCACCAGAAGGCTTGTTTTGAGTTTTTGAAAATTCTGAAAAAGCTTTTATTGGATCTAAAGTATGTGGATATATCAGCAACTCCGGCTTCCTAATCCGAGGGCAACTCCTAACCCTCCCTGTACCAGGACGCTACTACTCAAAGACAGTATCAACCAAACAACATCAACCATAGTTGACCTCTTCTCGCCACCGAGACTATCCCCGACCCCAAAGGGTGTCAAGGCGGCCCACCCAATTCACCATAGGATTGCCTTCCTCCCTCGACAAACCCCAGATCTCTCTACAAGGCCTAACGCTCCTACGGTAGCAGGTTACAGGGTAACGCCCCAGCTCCGGCCAGCGTCGTTCTGGCATCGGCAAATTGAGAGCATAGAACAGAGGAACCATACTGATGTCAGTCCAGGTGTAACCATCCCTGAGATCGAAGATCCTAACGAGGAAGAAAGTCAGATGCTGCTCTAGCTCTCAGAACCCCGGAAAGCTGAATGTAACATGTAGTCACTTCGCAGAGAAAAAAATTCCCCTATGCCTCCACCCCTGTCCCACGCTGCCTCCGCCGAAGAAATTCACCTCGGCCCCAACCTGGAACAGATCCCCTCCCTCCCCTCTCTGCCAAGACAACCCATTCCCGCCTAGAGGTTGCCTTCGCCCTCCCCTTTGTCCCTATCTGCCCCCGCCGGGCTTGAAGGCGACCAATTCTCCCACCCTGTCCCCAGACAAGGACAATCCACAAATCTGCCCCACCCCCGACAGGGCAGCCAGCTCCCACCTTGCAGCGCCCCTGTAGAGTAAGGCTCCCAAACACCTCCCCCACCCATTCCCCAAAAATCCACCCATGACCACAGATTTTTAGTTGGTAAAGATAACTATGAAGGTAAATGATGTTGATGGTGATGATGATGACAATGATAACTGATGATAAGAATCGACTTCAGATGGTAAACATAACGATGAAGATAATGATGATGATGATGATAATGATGATGATGATGACAAAGATGATATGGTGATGATAATGATGATGGTAATGATGATGATGGTGATGATGGTGATGATAATGACCAAGGATGATGACGGTGCTAACTCACACCTAGGATGATGAACTAATGATGATACTGATAAGGATGAACAACGCCAATAGCGCCCTAAGATAGTAAACTATTGATGATGGTAGCACTACTGCTAATGCTAACGTGAAAAATGATGATGGTGATGAACAACGCCAATAGCGCCCTAAGATAGTAAACTATTAATGATGGTAGCACTTCTGATGATGCTAACGTAAAACATGATGATGATGACGAACTACACCAGCGGACTTACCTTGTTGCTGATAGTAGTGACGAAATCTACCTTGATGATGAGGACGAGTTATACCCTGATGATGAGGACGAGTTATACCCTGATGATGAGGACGAGTTATACCCTGACGATGATGACGGTGATGACAAGCAGCATCCTGATGATGATGACGAAACCCTCACCCCGGTGGTGATGTCGAAGCACGCCCTGTTGATGATGATGATAACTATGATGATGACGAGCAGCACCCCGACGAGCAGCCTCCTGGTGACGATGACGAAACCCTTACCCTGGTGGCGCTGTCGAAACACGCCCTATTGATGATGATGATGATGATTCCAAGCAGCTCCAGTGCAACGATGCCAGATGATGTCTTCGAAGAGGATGACAACCCACGCGCACTTCAGGTACCAAGGGCTGACTCCACTGTGCTCCACAGGCGCGGACTAACCCAACGCCTCATGGCCCTATGCCACGGGTAGAACCGCAGCGGCGATGGGGCAAAACGCGAAACTCCCGAGCTACCGTCAAGGGTCGGTCTATCCTCCACGTCAGCCAGTGACGTGGCCTAGACCAGCGCCTCCAGGCCCTGCACGTGCGCTACGCGCTGGAATTGCCGGCTGGAAGATCACCACCTCCTGCCATCGCCCCGATATTGCGCTCCAGCTTAGAACTTCGTCGTGGTTGATGTCGGGGCGCAACGCTCCTATTGTCTGCCCTCACTGATTGTCCTGGGTCGCAAGCCCTGATTTCCGAAATGGCAACGAATTTCAAATTAAAAAAACGGGAGGGCCGGGGACGACGGCGTGCGGAGTGCAATGACATCGCTGAGGAGCATTATAGGCGCATGGCGCAGGGTCTTTGGTCGGCGACATGGTCTTTGGCAGTGTCACCGCGCAGGGTATGGGCAATGGTTGCATACGGAAAGAGCGGCCGGCGTGGTGACGGTTGTGCGGGCAGGGAGCCGTTCGGGAGAAGACGTTTCGGCAATCAGTCGTGGTGTGAACATACTGCATCGACTGTTGTTTCAGCCCGCATGGGCTGCGACGGGAGTTGTCATTCCACGTATACCGCCATTGTCTTCATCAGCTTTTCCTCGTCCTCATCAGATTCCGCGTGGCTGAACGTGTGATAACAGTGATATGGATCTTCGCCGAAGTCCCCTGGACTTGGCTGCACGCGATTGCGTGCTCCAATCTCCACATCCATATATTGTCGACGTGGTCGTTGGTCCTTCTTTGTGTTGTTGTCGTGCCTGTCCGTCATGCCATCATCGTTGCTGCCCCCTCCGATTGTCGTCATCCACGAATCAAGCACTGTTGGTGGACGAACGCAGCAGTTGTGGGCTGCAATAGGTTGCTGTTTTGTTGTCATCGTCTTCGTCTTCACCACCTTGTTGTCGTCCATTTTCGGGTTCTGTATCGTTCTTTTCGTCGTCGTCTTCTGGCCAGTACTGGGACTGTAGTGGTGCAGGCAGGTGATCTACTACTTGCGGTGGTCAGCGTCGACGTTCGTGGCCTTTGCGAGCGGGGTGAGGGGTGGGAGGGGAATGGATCCGAGTCGGTGGACGGCGGAGAACTAGGGAGGCATTGAGGGGGGAATGGATCCGAGCCGGTGGAGGGCGGAGAACCAGGGAGGCATTGTGGGGGAAATGGATCCCATTCGGTGGAGGGCGGAGAACCAGGGAGGCATTGAGGGGGGGTTCCCGACGCGGGACGAACGTCCACTAAGTACTCATGTCCATCATCGTTGGGGCTACAGTCCCTCACTGGACAGCTGTACGACCGGGGGCGAGGTGCACCGATTCGTGTCCCGACAACCCCCCTCCCCTCTTCGCTGTCTCATGCAGACGCAGCGGAGCAGCGTGCCCGGTCCCATATTCGGCCACCTGCCACAAGTATGCCTCTTGGAGGTGGTCACATGGGACATACACCGTACGCCACCCAAGTCGGTGGTGGGTATGGCATGGGCAGTGCACATACATTGTCGGTGGGAAGCGGTATCGACTTCGCTGCTCACGTGTTCCCCGCGCAGCAGACGTTTGATATGGCGAGTGCAATGCGCAATGATCGTCCTTGGTCCCCGCAATCCAGCCAGACTTCCCAATCGTCGCATGCCATGTACTCTAGCACCCCCACTCTGTTTAGTAGACGATCACCTTCCACCTCCGGTCCTTCCACTGTGGACGCCGACGGACGTGACATGGACAATGCATGGACGCTGCATTGCGGGACTTCTGTCCCGTCGGGGTTCAACAGCGATGCCGCAAATGGCTACGATGGTCAAGCGTGCGAGGATATGGAGGATGACACCAGTAACGGAGATGGAGATGATGTTGGCGATGAGAATGGCGATGGAGGCGGTGTTCTAGAAACGGACAAGGCCAGTGATTCCAATGGGAGAAACGATAGCAGACGTGGGCAGAAAACGGGCAGGAACGACGGACCACCAAAAAACAAAAAACAAAACTTCCCGCAGTCCGCTATGACACGCAGGGTGCACCAACTGTACTTCCCAAAGCCCCCTATGACACGATAGGTTCCCCGCGGGTATCCCTGCCTGACCCACTTACGAAAGTTTTTACATACAGTCGCAGAGGTAGGTCAGCCGAGGCCGTTTGCTTGTTTCGCTCTAGCATAGGTTATGATAGGTACGCTTGGTCAAAACAATTTTTGAACCAGAACATCGTCCGCCCCTTAGGGCTTCTTCTTCCTTTTCCTCAGGCACTTCTTCTTCTTCTTCTTCTTCTTCTTCTTCTTCTGCTGCTGCTGCTGGTGCTAGGCGGGTTCCTTTCTATGAATCCCCCGCGGTCGCGGTCACGACCGGGGACCGTGGTCTCGGCCACGAGGTCGCGGTCATGACCGTGGTCCGCGGTCATGAAAGAAAGAAAAAAAAAAAAAATTCAGAACAATCTTAAAAAAATATATGTTATGCCCAAAAATAAACAAAACAACATTTGTCTTGGGGTCATATCAAAATTCGTTACCAAGTTTGAGACAAAAATACAACAAAATCTTTTTTTTTTCTTACTAAAAGAATAAAGTGAAGAACTTTTGCCTGAGGGATTTCTGCTTTCCATTTTTTTTAAATCGAAAAAAAGTCAAAAAAATAAAACTAAAAATATACAGTTGTAGAGCGCACAAAAACCTACAACCCCATACTTTTATTTTATTTTTTGGCCTATCATCCCAGGATTTAAAAATGTCGGGGTTTCCCGACGGCACTTGGCCGCGGGCGCCGCCCGCTGCGGGATGGCGACCGCATGCGGTCACATGGCCCGCGGTCACGACCGCATGTGATACATAGGTTCCTTTTCCTTTCTCCTCACTTTTTCACTACGATTTGTTCTCGTTCTTCTTCTGCCTCTTCTTCTTTTGATAAATATTCCTCTTAGTCGTCTTCCTCTTCTTATTCTTCATTTTCTTCTTCTTCTTCTTCTTCCTCTTCTTCTTCTTCTTCTTCTTCCTCTTCTTCTTCTTCTTCTTCTTCTTCTTCTTTTTTTTCTTCGATCTTCTTCATTTCATGAAAATTTTCTCTGTTGATTAATTTTGTAACTTTTTGAGTTCAGTTGTATAATTGGTGGTAGTGAACATGCACATGATTTTTGCAGCACCGAAGATGTGACATTTGCATATTTCTTGTATCAAATGTCAAATTGTTTTTGGCCTATTTTTGTTTGCTTTTTCCTCATTCTTTTCCTTCTGGTCATTTTCTTCTTCCGTCATGCATTTTCTATTGATTGTTCGACCATCTTTGTGACACACGCGGCCTAGGCCGCATGCAATTCGTCCGCCGCAGCTGAAAAATTCGACCGCAGCCGCGGCCGCCAGGCCAAGTTTGCAGCCCGATTTTTTGGATATTTTTTGGGGGGTCGAAAAGTAGGTCAGAAAAAAAAATATATATACGGTTGTAGGGTTTTGAAAACCCTACAACCCCATACATTTTGTTTTTGAATTTGACTTCATTTACGATTTGTAGTGAAAAATGAAAATCAATTAAAAAAAACTAAAAAAAAAAAAAAAGAATAAATAACAAAAAAACATGAATTAGTTTTTCCTATTTTTTTTATGACTGATATGCAGTTAAGAGTCCTATAAATTTTGCAAAGGACCAAGGTAATTGTTTTTTTTTTCTTCTTCTTATGTGCTGTTTCTTTTTCTTTTCTTTTTTTCTTCTTCGTCTTCTTATTCGGGCAATTCGGCGGCGGTGGTCACATACACACACACCGATGAAGGGAGGGAGGGAGAGACTCCGAGAGAGAGAGAGAGAGAGAGAGAGAGAGAGAGAGAGAGAGAGAGAGAGAGAGAGAGAGAGAACAGGTAAGTCTCCAACGTCGTGGCTGGCCTCATGGTACTTCCTTGGATAGGATGAGAAAAATCGAATGAATCTAGCGCTAGAACGTGGAACTATACACTGCCACACTTGTTTTTCTGTGTGTGTGTGTTTATGTGTGTGTGTGTGTGTGTGAGAGAGAGAGAGAGAGAGAGAGAGAGAGAGAGAGAGAGAGAGAGAGAGAGAGAGACAGACAGACAGAGACACAGAGAGACAGAGAGACATAGAGATGGACACTCACACACACACAACAAATATAACACATCTGAAAACGACGATTGTTACGCCCCCAAAATTTCACTTTTCTTTTTTATTGAGATCATTCCGGACGGGGACGCCATGCGCAGGCAATGCGCGCCCCGTTCTCAGGCGCGCAGCTCCGCCTGGATGTGGCGCGGCTGCAAACTTTCTCAGCCGAGCAGCCTAGGCCCGGGGGTAGCGGCAGGCCTCCTCGGCCGCGGACGAGGCCGCAGGATCCGCGGTCGTGGGGGTCACGTAGTCGACCATGAAGACTTAGATTCTTTCTTCTTCGTTTCGCTTTCCTTTTTTTCAAAGTCTCTTTTGTTTAGTTGATTGTTAGTTTGACATGAAAATTATTGATCGAAGTTACAGTAACATATATATATATATATATATACATATATGATACTTGCCCTGCCGCCCAGGTCACCCTAATTTCCTAGGCGGCTTGAGAAAGGACCAGGGAAGGGCAAGGAAGCTCCATCGCCGGCGTGCTTGGTTTGTGTTCCGTCACCGGTTGGTCTGTCCTCCAAGCGCCGACGTGATTGGCCTGTGGTTTATCATCGACGAGGGAAGTTGTGCAGACAGGGTAGGCGGTTGTCCGCCGTGCAGGTCCACCACGTACGACCGCCACGGATCCTTGAGGACCTAACCCGAGTTAATGAAGAAACCAGGACTGCAACTAGTCCCACTACCGGGCCCACATGTCCCTTAAAAAAACAAGTACTGATTTTCTTTTGCCTTCGGACTCTGACCCTCTGCCAACCCTCGAAAACAGCGAAAAGTCAAGAAAAAGCGGGAAAACAGCCACTTTTCCCATTGTTTTTCAACACTGAAACTAAACACGTATTCCGGCGGTTGTTCCATACATAAACCCAGTAGCGTGAGTGGATTTCTAATGACCGAAATTCAATACGATAGCGTGTTCCGTCGGTTATGGCCGAACGATCCTTGTAATTAACTTAAACGTGTGCAAGGGACAATAAATTCGTTGTGTGTTTGCCGCAGATTGTGAACAGTCGGTCTATGGTTGTAGGGTTGTTGGTTTTAGGTTCAGGGTTTAGTCCTCCAAACTATGTAACCGTTTGAACGCGTTTGACGCGCGTTTAAACGCGTTCAAACGCGTCACGTGGCATACAGTGGGAGAAAACTGAACGCGCGCCCCTCACCTGGGTGCGCGTGTCAGAAACCACTATGGGGCACGCACAGTTTTGGGGGGAAAAAAAAAGTGTGTGTGTGTGTGTGTGTGTGTGTGTGTGTGTGTGTGTGTGTGTGTGTGTGTGTGTGTGTGTGTGTGTGTGTGTGTGGATTGATTGATTGATTGATTGATTGATTGGTTTGATAGGCTGGATTGTTTGATTGATTGGTTGGTTGATTGGTTGATTGGTTGATTGATTGGCTGGTTGGAAAAAAAATACAAAGAAAAAAAAAGAAAAAAGAAAAAAAACCTGCAGCGGTGGCAAGGGGGGGAGCAGCATTGGTCATCATGGTCATGGCGTCGAGGGCAGCGGTGGCGGCGTTGGGGCCAGAGCTAAAGACGTCATAGGCAGTGGTGGTGGCGTTGGGGCCAGCGTCGGCGATGGGGGGAGCAGCGGCGATTGGAGGAGGAGAAAGATGTGGTGGAAGAGGAAGAAGAAGAGGAGGAAGAGGAGGACATGAAGGACAAGAAAGAAGAAGATGAGGAGGAGAAGAGGGAAGTTATGGCGGGTCAAAAAAAAAAAAAAAAAACAGCAAGTGGCACATGGCACATTCTCAGAGGAGGAGGAGGAGGACAGGGAGGACGACAAAGAAGAAGAGGAGGACGAGGAGGAGGAGAAGGAGGAAGGAGAAGATGAGGAGGCAGAGGAAGTTGTGGCAGGCGAAAAAAAAAAAAGCTCAAGGGTGTGTGTGCGTGTGTTCGTGTGGGTGTGGGTGTGTGAACTGCGCGCTAGTGCGCACGAACACACAGACACAGGAGTTTGCTCTTCTACACACACACACGCACACACACATACACACACACACACACACACACACACACATACACACACACACACAGACTCCGTGAAAGTCCCCCGAAACAGTCTGGCACAGTCATGCATTTTTTAAGGTGTACAGCGAACAGGACAACACACAAAGATGGAGGTTAGTTTTTTTTTTCGTTTTGTTTCTTTTTCGTTGTTTATTTTCCGTTTCATTTTAGCCGCAAAACCGTTCAAGTTGAGAACGCGTGTTCAAAGCGTTCAGTTTCTGAACACAAAACCAGCGTTCAATGAACGCGTGGTTTCATAGAATCCAAAGCATGCAAACAAAATGATTGGTGGGCTGACTGATAGGGTTCCACTCATACTCTAACACTGTGGATCAGATGGCAAGGTGTGTGTGATGTGCATTTAATAAATAGTGAATGTGTGCATCTACGTAGCCAACTTCTTCACGTATGATAACACGCGTGTGTTTCGCGGCATGCAAATGTCAGTGGCTATGAAACACCCGCGGACGCGTCCGCGGGGTCGAGATCGGAGGGCGGCCGTGATCACGGCCGCCGCGGCTCCGGCCGTGGTTGGGTGAGGCCGCGACTTTCAGGGATTTTTTTAGACTTTAAAAAATTCTCAAAAATAAAAAATAAAAAAAAATGGGGTTGTACATCTTTTTGAGATTTAAACTACATACATTTTTATTTTAGGGTCTCGTTAGACACTCCTAAAAGAATCCTAAAATTTTAAGGACGAGTCCTAAAGGATTTTTAGGATTTCGTGCAGCGTCGTTACACGAAATCCTAAAAGTTTTATCTTTTAGGATTCGTCTTAAAAGGTCTCCTGCGGCCGGTTTCCATATGTGTGTACGCACCGGCGTCGCCAATGTCCATCCATTCCTACCAATGTTCGTCCAATCCCCGCCAACGGCTACCGTTCGTGGCCGTTGCCCTCGTCGACTCGCAGAAAACCTTCGATGTCCGACCACTGACCCGATGGACCGCTTCTGCACCAGCAACTCTGTGTCGAGGGTGCCATGCGCGCGACGCAATGAGTCCGTGAAACGCGGGAATCCTTAATTTTTCAGTAGGTCGGGGGCTACTGGAAAATTTAGGATGATTTTGCCAGGGGAATCCTAAATCCTTTAGGATTCGTCCTAACGCTGTTTTGACATTTTCGATATCAAAATTGGATCTAGGGTTGCGCGCAACCAGGACGCAGTCCTAAAAATAGGCACTTTTAGGAGTGTCTAACGAGACCCTTATTTGTTGACTTCGTCTTTGAATTTTAAAATTAAAAAACTAATTTTCCTGAGGTAAAAGCTGTTTTTGTTTTTGTTTTTCAAGAAAAAATTAAAAAACTTATGTTTTTTTTTTTTTTTTTTAATTCACGAGAGTTTTTGGATATGACCCCAAGGCAAAAGTTGTTCAGTATATTTTTGTGCATAACAGGGATGCCGGTGTTCGGGACAGGCCGAACGCCCGAGCCCGAACGCCTGAACGTACGGGACCCCTTCGAAAGGCGTTCGGCCGTTCGGGCTGCGGACCAGAAAAAGAAAAACAGAAAAAAAAACAAAGTTTTCAAAAAATTCCAAAAAAAAACAAATGTTATGGAGAAAACTGAATTAAACAACATTTGCCAGGACACTACATCCAAATTCTTTACCAAATTTGAATTAAAAATCAAATACAGAAAATAAACACTATGATAAAAATAAGATAAAATAAAAAGAGAATTAAAATGCGTGAGTGTGCCAGCACCTTTTCGACACCGCCATCTTTGCCGATTTGTAATTATTTTTTGGCATGGACAAATGCCCTGAAAATTTTACAGATATGTTGTTTATGTAATCAGTAACTCATTTAAAAAAAATTCAAAAAATAACAAAATTTTTTAGGCCCCGAAATAAAGCGAAAACAAAAAGTTAAAAGTGAAAAAAAAACAAAATAGTGAGTGGGTGAGCATGTTTTGATACCCCCATCTTTGACGATTTTTATTTGGCTTAGCAGAATGACTTCAAAATTTATAGGCGTGTAGGTTACATCATAGAGAACTCACAAAAAAACATTCAGGAAACAAAACTTATTTTTAGGCCCTGAAATGTTTTTTGGCGCGGGCCAAACCTGGACGTGTTTGGCCCCCCCACACCTCCCCGAACGCCCGAACGTTCGGGGCCAGCCCGGGGGCCCGGAACGTTCGGTCAGGTAACCCTGGTGCATAACATATTTTGTTTTCAGAAATATTTGAACGTTTTTTTTTTTTTTTTTTTTCATTGCCGCAGGGTCGCGGCCTAGGCTGCAGCCATGGCCTAGGCCGCGCATGGCCGCCTCCGGGGGGGGTTCATAGGTCAGTGGTGAACGGCAGTGCCATACCCCCGTTCACCATTCACGGCCCTGGTGAACGCGCTCCAGTCACCTGTCATGTTTTTTGTGAGTTCACGCAGACCGGGAACTCTGTGTTTCTGTTTTTTTTTTGGCTATTAGGGGGGTGTGTTTTTTGCACACGTTTGTGCTCCATGTCAACGGACACCTGCCCATATTGTTTTTTTTTTTTTTTTTCGGAATATATTTTTTTATTGAAAAAATAAAATAAAAATCAAGTTCGGCTGTGTTAGGCATGGTTTTCGTCGGCCGTGTGGGGCATTCAAAGGCTGTTCTGGGCCCTAACAAAAAAAAACTATGATCATATTATGATGACATCATGACACTGCGGCAGGCTGTTAGCGCCATACTACAAAAAAAAAAAAAACGGTTGGGCCTCGTTGCCCGCAGGGCCCTTCGCCAACCCCCCCGCCACCTCCACCCCCAAATTTTATTTTATTTTTAAGGGGTAACTACGGCGCAGTCACGAAAGCAGTTTGTATTTGCATTTGAAACTGCGTTTTAGCAGTTTAGTCGGGGCCCGAGTTTCAATTGCAGTTGAAACTCGGGCTGCACAGTTCAGTCAGGGCCCTCGTCTATCCACGAACAGCAGATTAAAAAATAAAAAAAAAGAACATCCCTTATGCGGTGATTGCGGTCGTATACAGAATGCTACAGTGTCTGTCTGGAACTGAATGAAGAGAAGCAGTTAGCTGCCTCACGTGGAATCCGCCCTGCCTGGCTGGCAGGGCGCTACAAGGGCCTCACACAAGAAACAAAAAAGGAAGAGGACCTGTTTCATGTTCCTCACTTCCTGGCCAGATACATTCCTCAAAGCACTGGTGAGGTGAGGGCCTTCCCGACGTAGGTGGATTCGAAGTTCCTCGTTCTTTACTTTTTTATTTCTTCTTTTTCGTTTCTCTATTTTTGGCCTCCATCCCTGCCCTGAGCCCCCCATTTCTTTGGAGTAGGCTACTCTTGAGACTTCGCGTTTGCCTGTGAAGGGTAGTACCTGCGAATCTCGGCTGTGGCCGAGACATCTTGGCCCTGGCCAATCTGGGGCATGGCCAGTCTGGGATGTGGCCGAGACATCTCGGCCGGTCTGGGGTGTGGCCGAGACATTTCGGCCGTGGCCCAACCATGGGGCTGTTTTTTTTTTTTTCCCCCAGCTGCGGAGGGGCACGGCGCATTACGAAAAAAAAAAAAAAAAAAAAAAAAAAAAAAAAAAAACACCGAAGAAAGAAAGAAACGGGCATGTGCCTGAATAAACTACTAGAAAAATCCAGCCCGAGTTTCAAACTGCTAAAAAGCAGTTTCAAATGCAATTGGAACTCGGGCCCTTACTAAACTGCGAAAACGCAGTTCCAAATGCAATTACAAACTTTAACCCCGACTGCGCCGTAGTTTTTTTTTTTTTTTTTTTACCCATCTGAGAACGACCCCCCCCCTACATTTCACTTTTTTTTCCCCCTTAGTTGTTTCTGGTGGGAGACGCCATGAGCAGGCGATGCACGCGCCCCGATTTCGGTCACCCGGTTGCACAGCTCCGCCGCGGCCACGAAAAAACTTGGCCCCGCGGCCTAGATCGCGGGATCTGAGGTTGAGGGTGCCACATAGGTTGGTAGAAAGGTAGAGGCCGAGCAGAGGAAAGAGGTGAACGGGTGGAAGGGCAGTGTTAGTCCGAAATGGAAAGAAACGGGCCAACGCACACATCGGCACTTGAAAACAAAATACGAATCTTTTTTTTTTTTTTTTAAACAACCCGCGACAACCTGTAGGAGTGATGGTAGGCGCATGCACTCCTACTTGACTTGACGGGGGCTGCAGTCTATTGTTGGGGAGCTTCACCTGCTGGAATAATAGCACAGCACTTGCTGGAAACCATGCCCAACATCCCACCCTAACTTAGTTGATGCTCTACTGGTATAAGCANAGGCACGGGGGTGTAGAAGGCCCCCACACCACCCCCCTCCCACCCCGATCCCGACCGTACCGGCGCCCAGGTGGGCGGAAAACCCGTGAAGGGCCTGTAACCCTGACTGCGCTGTAGTTTTTTCTATTTTTAATCAAAGACACCCCGTTCGGTTCTTTTTTTTTTTTTGAAGGCACGGGGGTGTAGAAGGCCCCCACACCACCCCCCTCCCGCCCCGATCCCGATCGTACCGGCGCCCAGGTGGGCGGAAAACCCGTGAAGGGCCTGTAACCCTGACTGCGCTGTAGTTTTTTCTATTTTTAATCAAAGACACCCCGTTTGGTTCTTTTTTTTTTTTTGAAGGCACGGAGGTGTAGAAGGCCCCCACACCACCCCCCTCCCGCCCCGATCCCGATCCTACCGGCACCCAGGGGGGCGGAAAACCCGTGAAGGGCCGCCGTGTCACCGTGTCATGTAGAAGCAACAACATGAGGGAAAAAAAACAAAACAAAACCGGTACATGTAGAAGCACGGAGTTTAACAACAGAAACACGTGGACCATCCATGAGCAAACACACCATTTAAAAACAAACAAACAAACAACTAGGAATAATACCAACCCAAAAAAAAAAAACAGACGTGTGAACCAATGACCTGCACAAATCCTAATACAACTTGGGATAGTCATGGTCGATCAATTTAATAATCAAACTCTCTCTCTCTCTCTCTCTCTCTCTCTCTCTCTCTCTCTCTCTCTCTCTCTCTCTCTCTCTCTCTCTCTCTCTCTCTCCGCGCCGAGTGTCCCCCCTATGCTCGAAAGGTTATGGCTGTCGCTGGAGTTGCACTCTTGTTCATCCACGATGTTAATCCATCACGGTACGTAATGATTGTCAGCGACTCAGCGGTAACAAGTGCCACGTCGTCATTGGTGCATAGGCATGCGTCAATGCCTCCGCCAAGGCCTCGCAGGACCGCCAGGTCTGCATTATGGGGTTGTCTTCGGGATTCTTTAATTTCGCCCTCAGTGCTGTCGTCATCTCGCACTCCTGCTCCCACAACGGCCACATGTCTTCGATGTCGCACTTGGCCTCGTGCAGTTCATTAGCCATGGATGCCATGTCCGATTGCAGTCGCTCAGCTTCGGTCCTGCACATCGTCGAGGATTGCTGCAACACCTGTTTTTCTGATGACAGGTGGTCATATTCGAAATCAACCCATCGGTCCAGTGCATTGCAGATCGATGACGGCTGCATGTACACTCCATTATATTGACATTTTGTTACTGACATTTTTTTCTAAATTCACCAAATTGAGCATACCAAAAAATAACATTTTTTAGTGTTTTTTTGTCCTCATGACGTCGGATGATCACATCATCGGGTGTCGTGGCGCCTCCCGATGATCTGACTATCGGATGTATGTTAACGGTACTTTACGTTGAGGTACATCAGATGGACAAAGTGAGATAACCACTTTCTCACCCGATGAGCAATGAAATTTTGACTAAGTCCACTTTCGTGAATTTAGAAAAAAATGTCAGTTTTAACGAAATGTCAATTATGTCATTTGTCGGATGATTGAGGTACTCTGCAAAACCGGCTCACAAGCGACCTCGTCTCCTTCAACCATGTCCACTACAACATAGTCCCCACGGCAAATCAATGTATCAAGTATGGTTTTAATATCGCTCTCTGATGCTAGAAGTTGTCTTTCCATAGTCACATTTCTGTTCTGCAATGCTCTGACGTCTAAAAGAACAAACGCATGCCACATTGGTGCCGGCATGTTGTGTGTGTGTGTGTGTGTGTGTGTGTGTGTGTGTGTGTGTGTGTGTGTGTGTGCACGTAAGGGTATGCACTGTCCGTCCAATCACACTACTTTTCAGTGATTGTGTAGAGAGCCTTACGTACTATTTGTTCGAGTCGGGAGTGGCGTTGGAGTGGGGAGAGTGGGACCTTGCGCTAGGGTGGCCTGAATGCGCCCCTGAGCTTGGAACCAGCCATTTGCTCACATGTGAGGCTGCATCTAGCCCCGGATGGAGCAGGGGACAGGTCCCACTTGGGCGTGTAATGCGTGTTCGTCATTTCTATCTATGGATCTGCGTAATATATGGTTTAAGACGAGGAAGGGCCTCGACACAAATGCGGTGGGTGCATCTGGCAATGTTCTAGAGGGAAGCTCATTCTCATTTTGCACATTCCAAGAGTGGTGTGACGATGCCTGAACTCATGCACGGGGTACCTGGCCCAGGTTGGGCGACACCGAATCCCCAAGTGTTTACCGACAAAGGCAATTCTATTTATCAGTCGAATATGGACATGTTATCGGGAAATATGCCAAATATGAGTTTCAATACCTGGGGGTTGGATGGTCCCACTAGCAAAGAGGATTGGATTTCAGTCCTGAATCCGGTTGCGTTTTGTGAAGAGATGCAGAAAAGCAGATTACTCACAGTTTTCTGGATCTTTCCACTAGTACCACATTCAGAGTCAGGAATAAATCCTATCCTTTTTGCTAATCGGACCAGGCCCCGCTTTTTTCCGTTCTTTTTTTGTGCCTGGAAGAGAAAGGAAAGAAAGAAAGAAAGAAAAAGCCTTCCACGACTCGCCATCCTCCACAAACAGTGGCGAGACTTGGCGAGGCCGAAACTGCATTTTTTCTGGCGGAAAAAGGGTCTTGGTTCCATTACATCGCCGCCGCCACGTGCGCTGTGGTTGCTGTCCCGGCCTGCTCCCGGGACTGTGGCGGATGGCAAGCTAATGGAACGGTGGCCGCCTTCTCTTCACCATGTACTTGGACGGGAAATCACTCCAGGTGCAGCTGAAACTTGCCAACACTAGGGGACAATGCAGGTCGACTGTCAGGATGGCTGTGTCAGGGGCAGGATGGCTGTGTCAGGGGCAATGGCCACACGGAGCATTTTGCGGAGGGGTGAGGAGTAGAGCCTCCACGAAGGGCCGTTGCAGGCAGGGGAAATGGAAAGCCTTGGCGGCACATCACCAAGTGATTTCACACCCAAATTCTGACAGCCTCCATTTCATGGCTATTGGCGATGCAGTGGAACCAAGTCGCGTCCTCCATGCGTGGCGGATGGCGAGTAGTGGAAAGAGGCCCTAACAATAAAGTAAAGAGCGCATGATTCAAACATTCTGTAAGATGGGCAGGGTTCCTGTGGACATCCGTTGAACTCATAACCATACAGAGAATATTAGCATGGCCCCTACACCACAATGAGACTGACAAAAAAAAAACGAAGATGGGTAAGGATCCAGGTGGGGGCGAGAAGCGGCCGTTGGGGGCAAGTCCCAGTAGCACCACAATGTTAATTCTTAAGATTTTCAGAAGAGGGGGTTTGCTCTTGACCAGTAGGGGGGCCCCACTACCCACTACCCACTGCCCCAAGAGGACGGACTAAGGACATACTCAGACAAGGCCGTCAGAATTGAAGAATCACAAAAACAGCGGCCAGATTGAGTCCCTGTGAAAGGAGGACTCTATCTGACCCCTCATTTTGTGATTCCGCCATTTTGAGGGCCTAGTGTGAGTATAGTCTAAGTTATGAATCTTTGGATGTGCTTTCTGCAGAGATGCATAATCCAGTTTGGACAGGGATTTTTCGCACCTCTCCACAAAGATGTCCAGATTCATGCTAATAGTCTTACTAGCGGGACCTTGGGCCAGGGCTACTATAAGACGAATTCAGATTTTGTAAGAGATTTGAGATTTGGTGGGTGGGTGGGTAGTAGTAGTATTCTTTCTGTTCCCTTGGAGAACAGGTATAAGCTATTGGGACCAGAGGAGAGGTGCAGTGATTGGTCCATTTGGCATGCTCCCTTACCCTATAGCCTGACCCCTGGCTGGTATCGCCAAACTGCAGGTCAGGTGCAGCCCCCCCTGCATGTTCCGTCTTAGGCACCATGAAAACATGGATGTGGCTGGCATGGGTTTCCTCCTAATATATTGTAATTAAAACAAAATGACTGAAAGGCCATCATGTCAGGGGATTGAATTGGTTGGCTTAAAAAAATTGAGACTTTCAGACTGAGGGGGAAAAGAACTTGCGGTTGGGGCTTGGGGGTGCAGCCCAGCTTGGATGAGGCTGAGGGTACGCCCAATCTCGAAGTCTGCCGCATGTGATGGCTGTGTGACTTGTGGGGGACATGTTTTTCCTAATATTAATCAATTTAAACAGGAGGGAGAGAAGGGGGAAGACCAAAGAACATAGTTTCAGTGTGTGAACGACCTTCCTGGAAAACGGGAAATAGACGTCCGCAGGCAGTGGACACCAGGTCCAACCAACAGTCACTCTGTAAACGAGGGAGTGGGCGGAGCCATAAGCTTATTGCACAAAAAAGCCCTCAGAATCTTTTTAAAAGACCCTCTACCCAGTGGCAGTATGGCCCATCCCACATCTCAATTAGTTTACTAGGATCAGGCATACTCCTCCTGTGGGGTAGAGAAGTTGTTGGGAGGAGGTTCACCTTTTCTTTGCACAGGCATCATCACCAGTGTCAAACCTCCAGTACAGGGGCCCTGGCAAGCGGAGAAAGAAGACGAATGGCTACCTCCTCAAAATTTGGAGGCTAGGTAGGGGCTACCTCACCACAATGGCTGAAAAAATGCTGAGCGTGCATCCCACACTTGCACGGCAGATGCCTGCTGGATGTTCTGTTGCCACTGAAACCGTTTCTCTATCTATGGGCATGACCGCACAGCTCGCGGAAATGTGCAAAAGACATAACCTACATATGCATTGGGGGGCTTATCTTTCCATTTTTTTTTCAATTATGATGATTATTATTATTTTAAAGATGCTTGTAAGATGCTAGGATGCTAGGCTTTTATATTGCAAATCCGGCTACTAACGAGGTGGGGACCACACCCCAAATGTAAGGTGATAGAGTGCCGAGCTCATTCATCAACCTGACTGTTTGTAACCATAGGCCAGGCGGCAACGCAGACAAAACAGAAACCAGATAAACAGAAAACAAAAAACGAAAGCATCTGTCCACAAAACGCGGCAAAATGCATTAGTTACTACTAGTAGTAAGCGGATGAATGAATTGTTCCATTCTTGGTGGGAAGATGCATTCGTTTCGTCTTCAGGGAAGGTAGCAAAGTGCGTCGGGTACTCCTTATAGAAATCCAATGGATTGTTCCATATTCAGCGGCAAGATGCATTGGTTTTGTTTTCATTTCCACTGCAGTGCGGCCAGGGCCTATTTACCGGACTGGTGTTTCAGTGGAACAGTGCCCCCGACCATTTTAAGAGCGGGAGGAGGAGGGGGTAGTCGAGGAGACCGTTCATTGTAGGGGACATGGATCATTCATGGCTATGGCCAGAAAGGTTGCAAACTCGGAGGAGAAGGCGGCTATGGCGGCAGGCTCACCATGCATCGTCTCCGAAAAGCTCGGAGGCTAAGACGGCTATGGCGGCAAGCTCGGCGGCGAAGGCGGCTATGGTGGCGGGCTCACCGTGCATCGTCTGCGAAAAGAGTCCGAACACCGAACGACTCTTTAGGTATATATACACTCTACTGGGTGTATGAGTCTCTTTTTTTAATTTTATTTTATCCAAAATTTTCACAATCAACAACAGGTCCGTTTTTATTTTTGTTTTTGCTTGTTTGCCCAGGTTTTTGTCAAGGTGGGATACTAGACAGACCACAGTAGTCGGCCATTCGGTGAGGAGCAGCAAATGATGGAAGCCAATCCAGTGTCCCATACAAAATTACGGTAATTAATATTTTAAAAAATGCAGCTCTCCACACTCATGTCTTTTCCTCCTATGGTTACGGCGAGAGGCAAGGATTACGTACTCATCTCCCACCAAATCTTTCTATTAATCTGAATCCACCTTTTTTTTTTCGTTTCTTTTCTACTAAATATCATGACTGGCAGAAAAGTCTCTCCATCTTCCTTTCCTTTCTCTTGTTTTTAATTTTCTTAATCCTCCTCTTCCATTTCTCGATTTATGCGAGTCATGCTTGCGCAGGGGCCATGCCTGTCTTCTTTCTCTTTATCGCTCCAATTTTTACGGATGCCCCAAAGGAATTTATCCTCTTCCCCTTCTTTCCCTCTTCCCAAAAAAGAAGGGCGACGGCCATGAGATATCATAGCGGAATTCACCGCCCCTGGTAAATCAGATATTTATTCACCTACTTCCATCTGGATTGGAACGCAGGTCTGTATTTCAACAATACACGAGGTGAACCAGCGGGCCAACTGTGCTAGGCCAACTGAGGTAGGCCCGTTGGTTCCTTATTTCACTATAATTGCCCTTTTGTATCCGTCACCACTTCTTATTGCGGTTGTATGTGCTATACATAAACCTGGGAGAAACATTTCTCCTCTGCCCCCCTTTCGTGGCAAACTCTCTCTCTCTCTCTCTCTCTCTCTCTCTCTCTCTCTCTCTCTCTCTCTCTCTCCCC
>BFEA01001101.1:108309-123808 GCA_003427395.1 Chara braunii
CCAGAAGGGGGCCTACCGGTAGGCGGCGGGTTGTGTTAGTAATTAGGGGGGCGAAAAGACTGATCAGCCAAACCGAGCGATCGCTATGGCTTGGTGTGCCTGCGGCTGGTTTGGTATCCTGCTGATTGGGATCGTTGCCACGTGGGACCTTCTCGCATGCTCCTCGTGCGCGGAAGGAGCGGCTGCGAAGTTCATGCCAGGAGTCTGGGTCGTCCGCAGGGAGGACCGGATGGGCGTGTCGTCGGCAGAAGCACGACCGGTCGTTAGCCCTGATCGCCTCCTCGAAGCCTCTGCAGGCCGGCGGGAACTGATCTCCCTGCACCCGTTGTTTGTCAAAGAGAGGAGCGGCCCGCTTGTGAATCACCCCATGATGCGTGCTGGTGGTGACTCTTATTGGTGCGGATCTTCTATATTCCATCTTGTAGTGCCAGAACCCTCCCAAGTGGACAAGGAAGTGGGCAAAGCCATGATCTATTATGTCATGGACGAGTTGTGCCTAGCCCGGAACAATTCCAAAACAGACAGGCTGATCTCCATCAGGAACGCAAGTTTCTCGCTGGCTGATCGAGCACCGTCACTCTTGGATGCTAATGACAACAACACGCTCGTAACCTACTGGTGGCCGGCTTCCTCGCCCAATGGAACAAAGGTCTCTGAGCGGCCACTCGTGAAGTTGGGGATGAACATGAGCTCTTCGGTGGCTGGCCCGCCCGTCTTCTACGGCCTGGACGTGTCAAAATCGCAGAGCAACCTGGTCGTCAGTTATCAGCCCTACGATGTCGGCGGGACGAGCATCATCACCTCTGTCTCTGTGATAGATGGGTCGCGCTCGTCAGTCAATCCGGGTGTGAGCACGCTGGAGAGCTTGGCGCTCGATCCCGCCAACAACACCCTGTATTTATCCGACAACTCCAAGACCTCCCCGAAGATCCTCTCCGTGCCTGTGTCCGACTCAGGTCTTCCCACAGCTGGGGGCGACCTGTCCGAGGTGCTCAATACGTTTGGGGATCCCAATGTCTCGTCGATTAATTTCGGTCACTACAGTTTCGTTTCGGGCGGGAGTTGTATTTACTTCCGCGACGACAAGCAGAGGCGCGTGTGGGGTTTCGATCCCCGACGCTCCTCCTCCACCGACGCCACGCTGGTGGCAGGATTTGTATTCCCGGGGTTGCTTGACGTGCAGAATATCGATGACGCCAACACTACCTTCAACCGCATGCAGGCGCTGGTAACCACACCCGATGGGTGTAATCTCTTTGTCACGGACGTGTCGGCACGGAATGGAATGGTTCGATGGCTGAAGCTAGAGCGGCCCTGTAGCCTGGCAACAAGCGTGGAGGTGGTGGCAAATCACAACGCCATAGGGTTTTCCAGCTTGGCGTTACACATAGCTGAGGGTCGGGTAATTCTCTTTGCTGGCTCGTATGAAGGCGAAGTGTTTCAGCTGGTAATCAACGAGGAGGTTCTAGGGGGTTGCGGCTCTCGGCCTCCTCCCCTCGGCAGCAGCAGCAGCTCGCCGCCATCATCGTCCTCCTCACTCCCCCTCCCCACTCCTTCACCTGCCGAATCCCAACCGAACCTGCTCAAATCAACGTCCTCACTCCCCGCCACAACTCCATCTCCCAAGCCTACATCGAACCTAGTGCTCATCATCGCTCTGTCCTTCGGAGGAGGTGCCTTAACGACCGTCCTTGCTCTTCTAGGCGCTTTCTGCTACAAGAAGCAGGCTAGCGGACCGAAGTCGCGATCCCGACTGGGTGAGCCGCAGGCTGGGCTAGCCTCCGCCAATTCCCCCTCGAGGGACAGCTCGTTGGTAACTGCCGCGACGGGATCTTCTCCGACCGTCGGGAGCGGGAGCACGGTGGACGGGTCGTCGTCGACCACCCCCATCGATCGATCGAGGGGCAAACGAACGGAGCTCTCTCCGACCAACGTGCAGCGCTTCGAGCTGAAGAGCTTGGCAGACTGCACGGACGACTTCCATCCCTCCAAGCTCATTGGCGACAAGGGGGCGTTCGGCGTAGTCTACAGGGGTTCCATGGACGGCAGGGAGCTGGCCATCAAGGTGATGACGGGCGAGTTGACTGACGTCAAGAAGGCACAGTTTGTTGCAGAGGTGAACACTCTGAGCAGGTTGAATCATGCCAACCTCGTTGAACTCGTTGGGTTTTGTCAGGAGGGAGAGAAATCCATCTTGGTCTACCCTTACTACGCGGGGGGAAGTTTGCAGCAGCGATTGCACGCCGACACGATAGAGACAGAAGAACAAAAAGAGCAAGAACAGGGAGAAGAAGTACAAGGACATGAAGCCGTTGGGCACAACCACGAGAACAAGCATGATTTTTCACCGTTGACGATAGAGGAGCGCATGCGCATCGCTTTCCAGATTGCCAAAGGACTAAACTACCTGCACGACGGAGCAAGGCCGGCGATCATTCACCGAGATATCAAGAGCAGCAACGTTCTGCTAGGGGAGGGAGAAGGGGACATGGTCGAGGCGGTCGTGGCCGACTTCGGCTTGGCGGCCATCGGGGAGAGAGTTTTTGGCACAGGGTACGAGCACTTCGTCGAGACTTCGCACGTGGGGGGTACTTTCGGGTACATGTCGCCCGAGTACAGGCTGTACGGCAAGCTGTCGGAGAAGAACGATGTGTACTCCTTCGGCGTGCTTCTCCTCGAGCTGCTGACTGGGCGAAAGGCTGCCTGGCCGGCGGCAGCGGGGATGGGATGGGAGATGCTGGCCACGTGGGTCGGCCCGTTCCTTTCAGGAGGAGGGGATGATGGAGATGGGGTTCCCGAGGGGATCGACGACATGCCGTTTGCGATTCTCGATCCTTCCTGCCGCGCTCAGGTGGCGCGTGAGGCTCCGGCGAAAACCATGGTGATGGAGGCCTTGTCCCTGGCGGGAGATTGCGTCATTGAGCAAGGCAGGCATCGGCCTGCCATGAGAATCGTGGTGCAACGCCTTAGCGCCTCATGTCAGCATGCAGGGATAGCCTTGTGAAATTCAACTCTTTCCATCCCGCATCAATTCAATGGCCCCTACACAGTTTCTTCTTCGTCCAAAAAGGAACGCAGGGTGGTTATCGCTGTATCTCTATTGATGACCGAACACACCGGTAATGACCGTGCGAGCCTTCTATTTGGGGGAAAAGGAAGTCCCGGACACCGTCGGAGCATAAGCCACCACGTTGACACGAGAACACCGTTCATCAGTGAAGCCAGACGCTATGAATTCCCCCGAGGCGGCCACGCCCAGCCGCGGCAGAGCGACCGCCGTAGCCGGGGGGTGCGGGAGTGGGGGTGGCTGGTTGCCGCAGAGCGACCGCACGCCCGCTTTAGCGGTCAGTCGCAGGGGGTGCGGGAGTGGGGGTGGCTGGTTGAAGTTAGGCGACCCCAACCACGCCCCCTAACAAAAAAGAAAAAAAAAAAATTCTGCAGGGGGAGGGGGGGGGGAGATGTTGGTGGTGAAAATGAATTTTCAAAAAACAAAAACGAGGAAACTGATACTGCATCACCTTTTTAGTTTAAAATAGGCAAGAAAAGACAAAGTGGCCCTGAGTTTTATAAAGTGCAAGCTTAGCGGTGGCTTTTCTAGCCCTGTTTTGAGAACCGCTAAAGTTGCCTATTCCAAACGCTAGGTGTTACCCAGGAGCCATTGCTGGCGAGAGGTGTTAGTCACCCTAAACCTAATTCCGAATTAGGTTAGGGCTAACCTAATCTCGGATTAGGGTTGGGAAGTTAGGGTTAAGTGGGGCAGTGAGGTATGTGGATGCTGCCCCCACCTGGTTAGGTCATGTAGGGTCGACATCAGACCTGACCAGGTTGCTTGAGTGAATGAATGGGGTGGCGAGACACAAAGGAGGCTGATTGGAGTAAGCGAGAGGGAGAGGGAGTAGAGAGTGAGAGGTACTCGCACCTGGAATCTGCACTTCAAGAAGACATTGAGTGACTTTTGGGCTTTCCCTCAAGAGGGAGACTTCAACGGAGGCTGCCATATCTGCATCGAAGAGCTGCAAGTTGCTACTTTGGTCTTCAGACATCGGCGGGGGATAAGGCGTTGCAACAGGGGTGTAGGAAGGCCCTCTTAGTCATGCTAGGACACTTCGTGTAGTGGTAGCTAGGGGTCAGGAGGACTTATGAGAGAGGGGGACGACTCGTAAATCATCTTTGGAGCTATGAATCACCCACGGTCATGACCGCGGGCCATTTTACCGCATGCGGTCATGACCCCGACCACAGGTGCCAACCGCGCGCGGCCGAGTGTGGTCGAAAAACCCCGACATTTTTAATTCGTAGAATCATGGGCCAAAAAAAAAAAAAAAAAAGGGTGTTGTAGGGTTTTTAAAACACTACATCCCCATTTTTGTTGTTGTTTTTTTTTATGAAGTTTGTTTTTTTTATAGAAAATGAAAAAACAAGTATTAAAATCAAAAGAAAAATAATGAAAAAAACAATTAAAAAAGATTTTTTTTTTTTAATCTTTTTCTGATTGTTGGTGGGATAATCATGGTGCTCATGTTTCTTGGATTCTTTTGTTTTACCTATATTTACAAATGTCAAAATAATAATAAAAAGAAAAGATAACAAAGAAAAGCAAAAACAAAAGAATGAGCAAAATAGATTGAATCTTGTGCTAGAACGTCGATATATTAACTACTACACGTGTGTGTGTGTATGTGTGTGTGTGTGTGTGTGTGTGAGAGAGAGAGAGATTCGATCGATTTTGCTCATCCTTTCGATGGAAGTTGAGCGAGGCTGCGGCTGGCCTCGCGCAACTTCCATCCAAAGGATGAGCAAAATCGTTCGAATCTTCGGCTACAACGTCGATATATTCACTACTACACATCTGTGTGTGTGTGTGTGTGTGTGTGTGTGTGTGTGTGTGTGTGTGAGAGAGAGAGAGAGAGAGAGAGAGAGAGAGAGCAGATTCGACAGATTTTGCTCATCCTTTCGATGGAAGTTGCGCGAGGCCGCGACTGGCCTCGCGCAACTTCCATCGAAAGGATGAGCAAAATCGATCGAATCTCCGGCTAGAACATCGAAATATGCACTACTACACATGTGTGTGTGTGTGTGTGTGCCGGGGCAGGGAGGGAGGACCCCTCCCCCAACAATCAATCAATCAATCAATCAATCAATCAATCAATCAATCAATCAATCAATCACCCAACCAATCAATCAATCAACCATTCAATCAATCAAAATATCAATCAATCAATCAACCAATCAATCAATCATCAATCAATCAATCAATCAATCAATCAACCAATCAATCAATCAACCAACCAATCAATCAATCAATCAATCAACTTATCAATCAATCATTAATCAATCAATCAATCAATCAATCAATCAATCAATTTTTTTTTTTTTCTATTTTTTTCATTTTCTTTTTCCACCCACCAAAAACCACCCCCCCCCCAAAAAAAAAAATTAACTTCTTTCTCTTCCAGGGGATGGGGTCGGGGCTGCGGAACCCCGAACCGCAACCCCCTTCCCCAACCCCCTCTCCCCTCGGTCGCGGCGGACCGTCAAAGTCCGCGGTCGCCGCGGTCATGACCGCAGCCCTGCGGCCACGACTGCGGGCCGCGGTGATGCCCGCGGTGACCGCAGCCGCTGGGGACACATAGCTTTGGGGGTCGGGCCTCACAGGTAAGTGTCGTGTGTCTTGGGTATGCCCACGGGTGGTTGCTTGGTACTTCATGGCCTGTTGGGGTTGTGACTGGGCTCTTTTCCTCTTCTCCGCGGTCTTGGTTGTGTATGTGTGCATGTGGATTGCTTTCTCACCTGATGGATGGATGGATGATGTATCTTGTTCTCAATGACATATCTTTCTACAGTGCATTGTCTTTTCACTTCTGAACGGTAGTAGGGTTAAGTTCTTGCTTAAAGTTGTCTTTTCCTTTTCAGTACGGTAAAGGCAGTCTGGGACCAACTTGGACACCTATCTCGTTGGTCCTGGTCCACGACCTACTTGGGACCCTTTGGGACTCAGTGGGACCAGGCCCAACGGGACAGAACCTTTGGGACCCAAACCTGTTGCTGTCAATGGATTTCTTTGCTGCGCTGAATTTGGGGGACATACGGATAGCAAGGGCATTCCTTTCAAGGGGATCTTGACTGGTCTCACTGCATGTTATCACATACTGCCCCTCGTTTGGCTCAGCGATCGTCTGCACCCCTCCAAAACTCCATTGCTGCAGTTAGTTCTTCTTCGGCTGACTTATGGTGTTACATGTTCCTTGTCAGGTTAGACAAGAGGGGATCTCCAGCTGATCTGATCGGGCTTGTTCGATAAGTTTTTTTTTTTTTTTTTTAAGGGCAAAGTGCCTAAGGCTGATATAACCAATACAAAGATTGAGGTCAGGGTCCTCACAGTCTACCCGGAGTGACCAAACCAAATTTGTTGAGAACCGGGCTCTGCAACCCTCATATGATGATAAAGATAATGATAATGATGATGATGATGATGTCCTCTCTTTTATTCGTTTTTATTTTCTTTTATTCTGTTGTGTGAATGTCATTCTCTAAGTCCAAATGAATCGCCTCTCCGGCTAGGAGTTTTACCTTCTACTCTGTATGATCTATTGATTTCCTTTATCTGAGCTATCTATGTCTGGTATCGAGACGCGTGTGCAGAGAATAGCGAGAGAGAGAAGGGAGAGTGAAGGTGTTCTTTTTGAGAACGTGAGGAGGGGTAAGAGGAGTGTTCGTCCAAACGTAAGAAGAGAGCGGACCCCTCTTGAGGTGTGTATCTTTTTAACGAAAAATGGGGGAATTAAACTCTCGTTAAATGTCGTTAAATTCAAAAAAATCCAGTTGAATTCGCATTAAACGCGAAAATGGGCCACTCCCTCGCTTTTCGAAAAAACGGAATTGATGCGCGGGGTCCGGATCACGTGGCCCTACGCAAAAAAAAATAATAATCAATTAATAAATAAATAAATAAATAATAAAAAACCCAACCCCTGAAGCATCTCCCATCCACCCCCACATCCACCAACCCCCAATGCCCCAGTTATGTGTGTGTAGGTGTGTTGTGTGTGCGCGTATGTGTGTATGTGTGTGCCTGCGCGTGAGAGTGTGTCTGTGCATGAATATAAATGTATGCGCGTGTGTTTGTGTATGTGTGTGTTTGTAAGTGTGTGTGTGTGTGTGTGTGTGTGTGTGTGTGTGTGTGTGTGTGTGTGTGTGTGCACGATTATTGGCGTGAGCGCCAGCGAGCTAAAGCGCAACTCGGCTATGGCTGTCTGCTCCTTCCTGCTCGCCCGTGAGCACGTGAGTGCCAGCGAGCTACAGCGCGTGAGTGTCAGCGAGCTACAGCGGGCAGCGCTTACGCATCATGCAGCCAGCACCCGAATGCCCAATGTGGAGGCAAACCCTTTGCTATATCGAAGTGGCCTGCCTGTGTCCAGTCCCAAGAAGCTTCTAGTAGGGTCCGGTAGCCTAAGGCCCAGTACGAACGAGAACAGGCCTTGGGCCTGAGGTGATTGCATGCCCCCAACTGCCTTTGGCCTGTGTTTGGCCCACTACCCTGATCCAGCCCAGGGCCTGCTTTCCATACATTCACACAGGCGGCCGAGGGCCTGGGTTTCCTTAACCCACTGACACTGGACTCATGCAACCTGCGAAAGGCCCAATTTTGTGTGTGTGTGTGCGTCGTTTTTTCCTTTTTTTTATTTGCTTTTTATGGTTTTGAGTTTTTTAAAAATACACGAAGTTCCAAAAAAATAAAATAAAAAATAAATTGTTGTACATCCTTCAAAGATCTAGAACCTTATATTTTTTATTTGTTTTTCTTGTTTTTTTTTTAGCCCTTAAAAAATCAGTGTGAAACCCAAAACAAAAACACTCATTTCATTTTAGTTTTTGTTTTTTTATTATGTGTTTATATTTTTGATTAAAAAAAAATATATTTTGGCATCAAAAAATAAAACTAAAAATACAGGGTTGTAGTCCTAAGAAAAAACTACAACCCCATATCTATTTATTTGTTTTTCCCGGAAATTGAGGTCCTGTCCAATCATCCAATTTTGTTTTGTTCAGTAGCGCTAGCTTAAGCAAATAAAGCAGCTATTAAAGCAATGCTTGTGAATCGAGTAGGTGATTTTGGATTAGCTCTTGGTATTATGGGTTGTTTTGCTATTTTTCAAACAGTAGACTTTATATATTTTTGTGGATAATTTTTAGCCCAGGAAAAAAATCATCCCGGACCCCGTTAATTCGTGATTAACTTGCGTTTGAACGGGAGTTTAACGGGAATTCAACGCGCATTGAATTTTTCAATGCGGAACCCACGTTGAATTCAAAATCGGACTCACAGCTCTTGAGAGATTTACTGACACTCCATCCTCCAACACGGTGGAAATCACATCTGCCCAATGGCAGGCCATGTTGGACGCAACGAGCAAGAGTGAGAAACCATTCTTTCAAAAACTTTATGATGATGCTGTACAGAGAGAGAGGGAGGCAGACGCAGCAGCCAGAGAAGTAAGTATTGTTGCTCAAGTGGCTCTCCTCGCTGTTCCAGGAACCAACGATGACTAGTTCAGAGAGAAGGTAGTGGTTGTCGTAGGAGCCTTGGTTCGACTGCGGACCTTGGAAGACCTTGAGTCACGTGTGACAGCTCTGGAACAACAAAATCAAGAGTTGCAGGCTGAAATTGCAGACCTCAAGCGGGCCTAACTGACCATCCCTCGTCCTCCTCGTCCTGCTGCAGTCCCAACCTTTACCTCTAACGCAGTCCTTGTGCAAAAGTCGAGTGGAACTGTGACTAGCTCAGGAACCGGTGCCATCTCCTCAAGCAGCAGCGCCGACAGTTCTGCACTAGTTCCAGTCCCAAATACTTCAGCCCAAAACGCTGCACTTCCTACTGGCGTACAATACAGCAGTCCCATAGTGGACAAGAGGGTCGCCACGCTGCCGTCAAAGTACGACGGGAAGGGGGATATCACCTCTTGGATCAACTCCATGCGCTTATACTTAGAGGTAATGCGCACGCCGCAGGACAATCGAAGTATGATCATGGGCACAAATACCGAGCCCGTCGTACGGAGTTTTATCGAACTCCAAGCTGTCACCGCAGGTTATGAGAGAATTGACCTTACGGAGTGGATGAAAGTAGCACTTGTACGTACACTTGAGGACCTCCTCATCGCACAATATCAGGATAAGCATGTTGTGCTCAAGGCAAGACTAAAACTTGAGGCCCTCAAGGGCCAAAATTGGAGATCCTCCATGCAGGCTTTGGAGCAGCACTTGACTGGTCTGTTCACCACTCCAAACCTAGGATGGATGGAAGTGTCTTGCATGGATGTAGTTATGGGAGTGACCCCTGAAGGTTATGTCTCCCGGCTAGGACTCAAAGACCACACAACCTGGCAAGAGCTACTGACGGATCTAGTCAACCTAGAAGCCAAGGACCTCGCCAGGCGTGCTAAGGCACCCGCTGCAGGTACGCCCTCGCGACGCAAGCGGTATGGAATCAGCAACCAGCTTGCCCTGCATGATCATCGGGAGGCTGAGCATCAATCCTATGCGGATGATTTGTCCCTAGATGACGATCAAGAACCGGACTCCGACTTGGGTTGTTCTACTTCAGCCATTGAGTCTGACAAGAATAAAGAAGAAAAATATAATGCCTTTAAAAAGACTGCTTCAAACAAGGGGTCAAACCGTGGTTCGAGAAAGGGAACTATAACACACCTCGCTAAGAATGTAAAGATCCCTGAGAAACCGGAGGATGCTTTCACAAAGCCTTGGGAAGCCCTCCGCATCAGCCAAAAACTATGAATCACCCGCGGTCATGACCGCGGGTCATTTTACCGCATGCGGTCATGACCTCGACCGCAGGGGCCGACCGCCCTCGGCCGAGTGCGGTCGAAAAACCCCGACATTTTTAATGCGCAGGATAATGGGTCAAAAAAAAAAAAAAAAAAGGGGGCTATAGGTTTTTTTGCGCTCTACAACCCCATATTTTTTGTTTTATTTTTTGACTTCGTTTTAAATTTTTAAAAAATAAAAAACAAAAATCCCTCAGGCAAAAGTTCTTCACTTTATTCTTTTAGTAAGAAAAATAAAGGATTTTGTCTTTTTTGGATCTCAAATTTGGTAATGAATTTTGATATGACCCCAAGGCAAAAGTTGTTCGGTTTATTTTTAGGCATAACATATATTGTTTTCAGATTTTTATGATTTTTTTTTGTTTTTTTTTTTTTTTTCATGATCGCGGGGGACTCATAGGCCAAAAAGAATGAGAAACAAGATGTAAACTGCGAGTGTGCTTGCATTGCCAAAATCCTGGACATGCTGTGCAGGATTGCTATCGTCTGCAGGGAAATAAGTAAAGGGCGTAGAAGAGTTAGCACTCTTTACAACAAGGGAAGCCGAACCGTCAGTTGCAGGCCCCTCCAAGGACTCTGAAGCTGATCAACAGCTTGCTCTTGAAGCCCGAACTGATGCTGAAGCCAAGGCTGGTGCAGTCCAAATACTTTACACTGAGCCTTGGGAAGAGACTAAGGAAGTTGATTTCCACTCTCACCTGGAACATTGGCTGCAGCTCAAGCAGCAACGCCGTGTTCAAGGAAGTGTGGAACTGACTTTCTTTAAGCTACTCATTAACCGTTGATACATCCGTGTCCTGATTGATAGTGGTTCACGACTAACTTCTTTTCTCCTGATGGGATTCGTAAGGCGGGCCTGGGAATGAAGCAAGTGAAATTGCAGAACCCTTTTCAGACTCAGGTGGGCAAGCAAGAGGTTGTCACCTCAACACATGCTATCAAAGGTGTGCGCGTCACTTTTGACAAGGATCGCACTGTCACACATGAACTTTTATGTCATGGACAAATGTCCGTTCGACGTGGTCATTGGTTTGGGCTGGTTAAAGGCTCATTGCCTTAGGACCACGTGGGCGGATAACAAGTTCGTGGTGCATGATGCCAAGGGGAACGAGCGTACCATTCTATTGGACGAGATGCGCGAGTCCCCTGTGACTCTTTTAAGTGCGAACAAATTCTGCAAATCAGTGCGTAGGCGCAAGGAAGCTGAGCATGTGCATGTAGCTCTGGTAAAGCCTCTCCATGTGCCTTCTACTTTTGCTACATTTTCTTCCTCGAAAGTTTACTCTACTTCTACTACTTCTTCTTCTGTTCCATCTACTTCTATTGTAAATAATCAATCAACTTTTGATCCAAGTACTTCGAAACCGGTCGTAATTGCTGTAAATTCTCAATCTGATTTTTTTTCTCCTGATGAGGATGATCCTCCACCGGAAATCCCAACAAACATTCACCGCCTATTAGATCGATTCCCTGAAGTTTTGGATGAACCTCAAGGAGTCCCGAGCGTCCGGTCAAATATAAGATCGAGATAATAGAGGGGAGTATTCCTCCAAAGGGCTGCGTTTACCGCATGGGACAAGGCGAGTTGGAGGAATTGAGGAAACAAATTGATGACATGATTGACCGTGGATGGATTAGGCCTAGCAAGTCTGACTTTGGCGCACCCGTCCTGTTTGTGTCGAAGAAAGGAGACGAACTCCGGATGTGCATTGACTATCGTGGCCTGAATCGCATCACACGAAAGAACGTCTATCCCTTACCTCGAATAGACGATCTGCTAGATGCTGCAGGTGGGTGCAAGGTCTTCTCCAAGATAGACCTCAAATTTGGCTACCACCAGATTGAAGTTGATCTGAGCGACGAGCACAAAACTGCATTCAAAACACATGATGGGATGTACGAATTCATCATTATGGCCTTCGGTCTTACGAATGCACCAGCCACCTTTCAGTGCCTCATGGACGAGGTCCTTCGCCACCAGCTTAACAGGTTTGTTGTTGTTTACCTCGATGATATCTTGATTTTCCGCAAGTCCATGAAAGAGCACGTCGAACACCTTGAGGAGGTCTTGAAGGTCCTCAAGGAGGCGCAATTGCACCTCAACTTAGAGAAATATGAGTTTGGTAGGGACATCGTCATCTATCTCGGGCACCTGTTGTCTGCAAACGGCCTTGAGTCGGAGGCAACCAAGGTTGAGGTCATACGAAAGTGGCCTCAACCGGCGAACATACGTGAACTGCATTCTTTCCTTGGTTTGGCTTCTTATTACCGGAAGTTTATACCCAGATTTTCTGTCATTGCTCACCCACTCTCGAGACTAACAAGTAAGAATGTTGCCTATGTGTGGTGTGAGAAATGTGAGACTGCATTTCAAGCCTTGAAAGAGGCATTGGTGAGTCATCCTATGCTCCGTATTGCGGATCCCAACCTCACATTTGTAATCACTACGAACGCGAGCCAGTTTGGGATTGGTGCAGTGCTACAACAAGATGATGACGATGACCTGCATCCGCTCGAATATTACAACAAACGCATGCCCAGCCACAAGGTAGCTACTTCCACGTATATGCGTGAACTCTGCACCTTGTGCGAGGCGCTCACACATTGGAAGCACTACCTCTTGGGTCGTCATTTCAAGGTCTATTCAGATCATCAGACCTTGCAAAGGATTAAGACACAAGCTGATCTCTCTCCAACGCTGACCCGTTGGCTGCACAACATTGATGTCTACAACTTTGAACTAAAACACAAGAAAGGCAGTTATAACCGTGTTGCTGATGCTTTGCCGCGTCATCTTGAGTATTTGACTTGCCTTGTGGATTCGTATGCCCTCTTGAGGAAACTGAAGGAGGATCTGGTCGAACACACTGCCAAGGATCCGGACCTTGGTCCCATCCTTGAGCAGCTTCAGGCTGACCCTAGCAGTCAGCCTGATTTTCATGAGTGCGAGGGTCTTGTATTCCGCCAGTATTGAAAGTTTGATCGTTTGTGTGTTCCCAACCATGCGCCTCTCCGGACTCATTTCTTGGATTTGGCACATGGTCGGAGTGGACACTTCGGCTTTGAAAAGACGTATGGAAGTCTCTTGCAGCAGTTTGATTGGCCGAGAATGAAGGAATCTTCTCAGAAATTTATTGTTGAATGTCAGGTTTGTCAAAGAACCAAGGTGCATAGGCATAAGCCTTATGGCCTGTTGAAACCCCTCTCAATTCATGATGGTCCCGGGGAGTCGGTCTCTATCGATTTCACGGACATAGGAAAGATGAGCGAGGGAGGAAATTCACAAGTCATGGTCATTGTGGATCGTTTTTCCAAACTTCTGAATCTGATTCCTCTACCTCCTCATGCATCGACTGAACTGGTGATCGAAGAATTTCACCAGCAGTACATTCTGCAGTATGGACCCCCGAAAAATCTTGTGAGTGATCGGGACACCAGGTTCATTAGTGCTGATTGGAAGGATTTCACCTCACAGATCTATGACATTAAACTCAACAAGACTTCTGGTCGACACCCCGAAGCCAATGGATTGGCCGAGGAAATCAACCAGACTGTCATTCAATTGTTTCGCGCGCTAATTGCTCCAGATCAGAACACATGGGACAAGGAGTTACACAAAGTGGAAGGGTTGTACAACAACTCCATTCACTCTGCAACGGGCGTAACACCGAATCAGTTGCAATATGGTTGGCAAATGTGCAATCCCCTCTCCTACATGTTCCCCGAACGGTCCCCTGGTCTGACACCCGACATGCCTGGCTACAACACCAAGTATGCACGTCTGCTCAAAGCTACAATCGCAGCGATGAACAAGCGTCAGCATGCCATGATCAAACACGATAACAAATCGCGCAAAGAAGGTAACTTCGCAGTAAAAAGTTATGTCTTGGTCAAAATGTCTGAGTTTTCTGACGAAGAGGGCGTATCAAGGAAGCTCCTTCCACTGTACTATGACCCTTGGCAAGTTCTTAAGGTGATTGGGGATGAATTTGGTCCTTCGTACGTGATTGACGTGCCTCCTCATCTGCGCACCTATCCGGTCTTTCACGAATCCATACTGTTTCCACACATAGATAATGAGATTTTTCCCTCCCAAGATCCTATGATACCTCGCCCTATTGACAACGGTCATGAGATAGACAGAATCGTTGCCCATGAAGGAAGAGGGAGGAACAGGCAGTACAAGATTCACTTCCTCTACCACCCGTTGACCACGTTTTTATGGATCGACCGAAAAGAGCTGCTGATCACGAGTGATTAATGCCTATGAACGACAGATCACTGACAAACAGACTGCTAAGTTTTCTACAAAACTCACTCCCCACAGTCTTACTAAATCCTTCTTTCCGATCTATGCCTACGATGCATTTTGTGCCGACTTTGAATGAGTTACTCGCTCGAAGGGACCTCGCTCTTGAGAGGGGGGTAGTGTAATGACCCGCCAAAAACACAGACTGAGAACACTGCTGATTTCCAGGATTTCCCGGGGACTGAATGCCTTGCTGAGATTCTCGCATTTTGATGTGATTTCCATGTCTGTGTGTGTGTGTGTGCCTGCTTGTTTGCATGCCAGGTGTCGGCTGAGTGTGTGTGTGACCCGCAAGGGTACTTGTGTGTGTGACCCGCAAGGGTACTTGTTGGTTGAAAGGCCCTGCAGGGCCGGTACTTACCTGTAGTCGTGACTTTGAGGGTTGCAAGAGGGAAAACACTCAAGTAGCGGTGGTAGGCCCGCGACACTTAGAGCAGAGGGGAAAAACACTCAAGTAACAGGTAGGCCGGTACCACGGAAATAGTGGTAGAAGTGTTGGGTACTGGAGACCGAGCAGAAGAAGATAAAAAGTTGGCATTTTTAGAGGCCGAGTAGCGGTAGGCTAGAGGTAGGCCGGTACCAGTCCAAGTAGCTCGGGTCTAGGGCCTGTCCGGACGATAAAATAACCTGCAATGATGTTTCCTTTCGGAGGAGGTACCGGTTGTTGGGAGGTCACTCGGCCTAGGAAGTCACCGCCCAGGAGGCCAGTAGGCCGCTATATCTTTCCGAGGAGCAAGTAGCTCCTCCTCATTTGCGGTATGCAAGGATTGGCGACATGTTGCTGGAGCACAGCGCTGGACTAGTGCAACGCTGCTTGGAGGTGAAGGTAGCTGGGCACTCAGCTTGGCTATGGCGACCAGCCCAGTTTGAGGAGGAGGAAGAAGGAGGTTGAGAGAGAGAGTGGCAAGGTACCTACCTGGCTATGGTGGACACCATCTTCATCACCTGGTTGGGCGCTGCATCTGGAAGGTCCCCGTTGGCGTAGTGTTGCACCCAGGAAAACTCGAGGCAGAGTCAGGCATGGCGGAGTAGGGTGGAGGCGACATAGGTGTTTTGCGTTGTCCATTGGGCATCAGGGTCAGACCCGAGTAGTCCGCCATAGCCTAGGCATGTGAGAGAGGGAGGAAGGGGTGAAATCCATGGCTATGGAGGACCGGTCAATGTGTCAGCAGTAAGAGGGAAGTTCGGATATTGATTCAGATTCATTCATTCATTGTTATTATTATTGGGAAGAAGATTAAGATTGGTGAAGTTAAGGAGGAGGAGGAAGGTAGAGAGGGAAGGGGGAATTGTCATTTGTTTTGCAGGTGTACTTTTTTTTTTTTTTTTTTTTTTTTTTTTTTTT
>BFEA01001101.1:123848-159500 GCA_003427395.1 Chara braunii
TTTTTCCTTCTTCTTATTTCCCTCTTCTCTGGTCCTTATCTCTTTGCAAGTGCTTTCATTTCTTTTGTAATTGGGTGGAATTGTCTTTCATTGTGAATTTGCACTTGGGAAAGGACCAGGATCGTAACAATAGGGTATTTTTTGAAAGAATATGCACTTTTTGTCCACTTTTCAATTATCAATCATAATCGTTGTCGAACTTGTCGCCTTTTTTTGCCATTTCTATATTGGTTTATTCTTACATTTATCGATTTCTTTCGGTTTGTAATTCGAGGTTGCCTGCTTTGTTGTTTATCTTCTGCATTTTCCCTTACCACTTCAGTGTTTGATGTTTGGATGTTATTATTTACTGTTACTACTGTTTTTGAACTATATGTGTATGATAATGTTTTCTACTTACCGACCTACATTTAAACATACACACACTCTTTTTTTTTTACCATGTTTATATATTTTTCAAAAGTAAAATTACAATAACATACAAGTGATGATACAACTATGTGACACCCGTGGACTATGCCGCGAGGAATTTGGCCGCCGCGACCGAAAAAGTCGGTCGCGGCCGCGGCCTAGAGGCCTAGTTTGCGGCCCAGATTTCTGTATATTTTTTTAGTGGTCGAAAAATAACTAATATATATAACTGAAAACTTTCGTCTTTTTCCTCTTTCTCACTCTACGAAGCACCTTGTGACATACATTTTTACCACCCCGATTCCCTGCCGAAACATGTTCATGTCGAACGGCCCAACAAATAATTGCACGTAATACAGGCAAATTGAGGCAATGAAGGTTGCGAAGTGTAAGATGGAGAGACGGAACACATACATTTCGAGGGGCCTACTTCTTTAAACTCCTTGACACACAAATTATTGAACAACAAACTCACTTCGAAATTTGGATAATACATGACTTACGTAATGAAGTTGCATTCAACATCCGCCCGACCTTGTCCGAGTGACACATTCATTTCCTTTGCTCGAACAGTTCGGTTGATGGATTTTGGTTTGGTGAACTACATCGGAACACATTGCATATGCATATATGACATCGAATTGCACCATTCCATCCTCAACAAGATCACACCCGAATAACAAAGACAAAAAAAACACAAAGGAAGGGAGGCGATAAACCTGAAACATGCACAAAAGAGTTCCGTACAAATGCTTGAATCACTTCGAACATGGATGAAGTACAAAGTTAAACGATGTCACAAAAAGGCATTCGTCGCAAAGTTCAAAAAAAGTTCGGATGACCATTCGTCACTTCCTCCCGTAGATGGATTGAGTCATCGTCATCATCATCATCATCATCATCATCATCATCGTGGCCGTTGTCGTCACCGTGAAGATGAGATTCCCCATCATCATAGCCGTCGTCATCGGTTGCATTACCCTCATCTGAACATCCAAAACACAACCGTCGTCTTGACAATCATCATCATCTTAATGGTGATGATGAAGGAACAACTATCTTTCACGTTTTCCAAGCTCTCTCTCTCTCTCTCTCTCTCTCTCTCTCTCTCTCTATCTATCTATCTCTCTCTCTCTCTCTCTCTCTCTCTCTCTCTCTCTGCCCCTTTCCGATTATCAGAAGCGTGAAGCAAGCCATACAAACCCCGAACACTAGCATGACCGACATTGATGTCGCAACTGATGAATATGACGACCATCTTATGTCGGCATCAAGATCGGATTAAGGCGGTCTCCCCATACAAATATGGTCTGCCCACCAATGGCGCACCCAGAATGCATCTCGAAAACAAGATCGGATCTAGGCGGTCTGCGTTCATGTCAGCAAGGGTGGAGATGTAAAGAAGCATGATCTCCCTGAGCACATCAACAGGATGACCGCCCCACTGATTGGGGATCATATCCCCGCTACGAAACACCCGCGGACGCGTCCGCGGGGTCGAGCTCGGAGGGCGGCTTCATATGTGGCTGCGTCCACGGCTAGCCTCGTCTGCTTCGCGGACGTGATTTTACCAGAATTTTCCTGAATTAAATAATAGGTTAATATATATATATATATGGGGTTGAAGCGAATTTTAAGCCGTACAACCCCATGTTTGTTTTTGGAAACAGGTAATTTTTTGGAATTATAAAAAATAAAAAACAAAAAAGGTGGAGAAGAGAAATTGAAAAATAAATTTAAAGAAAAGGTTTTTTTTGGGGGGCGGGATTTTTGGTCGACAGTTCTTTCTATTCTTCGTTTTTACATTTTTTTTTATTATTTTTTTTTTGTACAGAGGGAACAATCAAGGAATGAAAAAAATATATATATATATATATATTTTTCCCGGGGCCTTTTAATACTTGTGTGTGTGTGTAGGGGGTCTGTGTATAAAACAAGACCATCCCATTCAGAATGGGACACTAGACATTGTTGTCACGTCCACAGTTGGGCAAGGAGGGGAAAGGGAGTAGTTAGGTAAAAGATATCTCAGGGCAGGTATTAGTAAGGAGCAGGTTAGCAAAATTAGAGTTAGCGGAGGTTAGGAATGGGTATGAAAACCCAGTCGTAGGGGGGGGTGCACGCCCTTAAGCGCGCTTTTCGCCGCCTAGCACCCATAGCAGCTCATCAGAGGAGTCAACTTAGTAAAGACTCATGTTAGGAAGGGGGAAGGGTGGAGGGGGATATAGGGGTTGTAAGCATGTGGTCAGGTGTTGTAAGGAGAGGTAGCATAGTTTTGTAGGGGGGGGGGGTGTTATTGAAGACATACCTGACTGGTCACGGTAGAGGTCGCAGGAAGATCAGTTTCCGCCATAGCACGAAGGTGGCCTCGCAGCGTAGTGTCAGGATGCTTACAATGATCGTAAACACAGCGCCGGGGCACTGTGGTGTGTCAGACCAAGCCCTGGTACAAGGATCAGATTGCGAGTTGATGCGCTCGGGCGAGGAAGGTGTAGGAGGAGAATGAATGAGGAGATTGTCAGAGGGAAGTAGGTGGAGAATGCAGGACATAATGGTATGCATGCCGGACACGCTTGTGCGGTATAGCATATGCATATAAGTATTTGTAGTAGCGGTGCATACCGTGGTCCTCTGTTGTATCGTAGGGGAGGATGGCGTTGTGCAGACCATGGAGGAGTAGTGCGTCCTGCCATATTGTGGGCTAGGATTAGAAACCCGAAGAATGCAATTGACAGACCATAAATTGAATCTAAATTGGAGATTCAAGGCAATCACTTACTTATCATGATGGATTAAGTGTGGATTCCATTGCACTTCCATAAATTTTGTTACTTAAAAGCCGTTACGGTTAGAACATGAATTGTTGAACTCTCGATTTCATCACACCTTGCTCAATTTTGTGTCAGCATTGAGTCGGGCCTATTTTAGATGACATTGGTGTGACTTGCATAAATTGTAACTCAATCGAAGAGTAAACTTTAAGCCTTAGGCAAATCATACGACAAACGAGATCATGGTTTAAGTACTATGGATTCCATCGCACTTCGATAATTTATGTACATACTTATTAAAAGAGGTGTTCAGTGTGATTTGCATAAATTGGAACTCAATCAAACAGTAAAGGCCATTACATGGTAAACGAGATGGTTTAAGGATGAATTCCAACGCACTTTGATAATTTTGGACTCTATCATACTTCGACAATTTATGTTACTTAAAAGACGTAACTATCATGTCATTGTCATACATTGAAATTCACTCTAACAGCAGACAACATAGTATTCATGAAAACCTCACAAAACCAGAAAACCTAACATTTTTTATAAAATGAAAAAGTGAAAGTCAAACTTTTATTTTTGACACATAAAAGAGAGCGTTTTTAACTGTTTCCCGAGAAAGTAGGCAAAAAAACTGGCAGAAAGTTCAGCGGTTCTCAAAATGTGCAAGAAAATCTTTTCGAGCAAAGAGCACGTTATAGGACTATAAGTCGTTCTTAGTAGATTAACAAAAAACATAGCTCAAACAAGACAACCTTAAAGGTCTTCAAGGCGAACTCGAAAGATGTTAAAAAAAAACAGTTTCAGTGAGTACTCATTTATAGAACTATAAGTCCTTTTCTGAAGTTTGGTAAAAAACAGATTCTGCGAAACAGAGTTTATAGAACTATAAATTAATATAACTCCATTTTTAAGATAATTGTAAAACCCTTGTTAAAAAATATATGTTATGTAAAATAAAAATTCAAATAACTTTTGCCTGAGAGACATCTTCAAATTCTTAGCCAATTATAATTTAAAATGAAAAAATAGAAAATTATTCAATAAAAAACACTAAAAAATAATATATTTGTCCATGTATGAGAGAACATATCCAAGCAAATGTATTCGTGAACAGGAGAGCATGTGTGTGTGTTTAAGAGACCCCCGAATAGGTTAGTCGTGCTACATACCTTATAGAACTATAAATATGATTTTTTCAGACAAACAAAAAATTGAGATAATTCGGTGCCTGAAAAAACGGTGCTTTGCAAGGTAGTGATTATTTATAAAAAAACTTGCTTCTCTCCTCATCACTTCCAGTGGTTCTGAAAAAGTACTTTCCTATTCCTTTTTTGCGGTTAATTTACTTAACATAAAATTTTGCTCGTGTAGGAGGCCTGAAAAATGTACTATCAGAATCTTTAAAATTTTTCGTGCAAACCTAACAATTTTTTTTTTTAGGCTTTCACAAACACTATGTTAGACGAAATGAGACATTGAACGACAGGGTTGTGAATGACCTCAGAGTCTGCATCACACAGACTATCACTGATCATTGAGTCAGACGTGCTACACATGACATTGTGTGAAGCGGAAACTAGAAATCGATCAGTGAGTCAATGCAATCACACGGTAAACAAGATAGTTTATGTATGGATTCCGACTTTCTTCGACAAATAATCATAAACTGATATGACATTGTCATATCAAACTGAAATTCACGTGAGTACCATGGATTCCGTCTCACTTCAAGAAACATCGTAATCATGAAAAATTAAAAGTTGAAAATTGTATCAACAATTAAAAGTTGAAAATTGTATCGACAATTAAAAGTTGAAAATTGTATCGACACGTGAAAGAAATCGCAAATGCAGGATTGAAGTACGTCTCAACGAAACGCTACGAGCCGCAATAATCTAAACTTTCTAAAACGCTATTATTTACAAAATTTAAAGTTCCTACTCACGTCCCCGCATCCCATGAGAACCCAACCCGTACAAGGCATTTATTAGCGTCCCGAAAGCAAGGGTTTGTGGCTGTCCCTTTGTCGCCACCCTTAAGAACACCGAAATGTACTTCATCCTTACAAACCTACAGGCACCTGCCAAGGACTTACCGATGGCGTCACTCACACAACGTGCCACTTGCTCTACCTCATGCCACTTATAAACCTCATCAATTTGACCGGCAATCTCCAAATCGGATTGTCCGTTCTCATACAGAAGGCGCAAATTCCCCATGTTACGACCATAAATTCTAAGCTGGTTGCAAGAAACTGGCACTACAGCGTCTACCAAAGTCCTCTTTCGGTTTGAACATGCCACACACAACACTGTGCAGAAGTCGGAACCGACCACAAAAAACCGTATGCAACAATATGACACATCTTTTGGCTGTAACCCGGCACCACGCAGCGGATATACTTCCAAAAACAGATTGTAGGATGCACAGTCCAACAACTCTTGTTTCAAGTCCGCACACCACACCCGAGGTGACCTCGTAACGTTGTTCAGGCGAAGGTAAGACCGGTTATTCTCTTCGTGCCTGAGCGTGGCACGCAGGGACGGAAGTTGCCTGACACCAATGGCATAATGAGGTACTTTGATCAGGCTTTCCCAATCCATCGCGGAAGCAAACTTGTAATCCTGATGCCATGGACATTTCCTTGCCAAGATGACTCTATCCCATTCTGCCTCGGACCACGCATCGAGAGGCTTGTCCAAAAAGGGGACGACGCTCATCCACGGGTCGTTTTCCAACTCTGTTGTCATCGACTCGACAATTTCGGTATTGCCACCCGAACCACACAATCCGCATGCACAAGGATGAATGGGATACGCACAATCATGCGAATGGTCCAAGACTCCTGTCGCACTCCTTACACAAGACATGAAATGCAAACACAAATGAAAAATGAAATGTCGAAATAGTAGAAAAATCGCCTTCATGATGAACTTAACTTCAGAAATTGTTGAACCATCACCAACCATCTTAAAAAATTCAACCGTAGACCGTGGACAAAATTCACCACGCTAAATCATCGCAAAAATAATATGCTCCCTTCTGAATTCTCGTACGTCCAAACAGTTATTTTAAAAAATCTCACTCCCTCACTCTATCGGGTGGACGTGCACTCGTCGCTTTTGTGCCCTCCATCTACACTCCCTTCAGCAGATGGACTCAGATCTAGAAGTGCAACTTCAGCATTCAGTCGAACACTGGAAGGAATGACAAGTCCAGTAGTGAATGGTTTTGTACCTCGGACCGGTCTCTCCCAACCAAAAGCGATCGAGTCAGCATCCTGCTGTTTTGTCTCCTCAGTCATTTTCCATCGTTTTTCCCATGCGTTCTCATACAGTTGTTCGAGCGACTTTGCTCTCCCAGTCGGCACCCAATATTCCACTAGCACTTGATTATAATTCTGCGAATTTTTTTCAACAACCATCCGAGAAAGAGCTTTGCCCACCTTGATTGGCACACCGCTGAACAGATCATCGTCGAAGGGACGAAGGATAACAAAAATGCACACGTCAACATCTA
The DNA here is from genome assembly GCA_003427395.1 of Chara braunii. NCBI lineage: Eukaryota > Viridiplantae > Streptophyta > Charophyceae > Charales > Characeae > Chara > Chara braunii. Next base: position 130,559 of record BFEA01001101.1, read on the forward strand.
CACTCCCTTCACCAGATGGACTCAGATCTAGAAGTGCAGCTTCAGCATTCAGTCGAACACTGGAAGGAATGACAAGTCCAGTCGTGAATGGTTTTGCACCTCGGACCGGTCTCTCCCAACCAAAAGCGATTGAGTCAGCATCCTGCTATTGTGTCTCCTCAGTCATTTTCCATCGTTTTTCTCATGCATTCTCATACTGTAACAGTTGTTCAAGCGACTTTGCTCTCCCAGTCGGCACCCAATATTCCACTAGTACTTGATTATAATTCTGCGAATCTTTTTCAACAACCACTCGAGAAAGAGTTTTGCCCACCTAGATTGGCACACCGCTGGACAGATCATCGTCGGAGGGGCGAAGGATAAGAAAAGTGTCCACGTCAACTTGCACGTGGGGGTCGAAACTAGTCTTTAAGCGATCTTTTCTTCTTCCAACAAAGAGGGGTTCCTTGTCGTCGATGTTGACAGTGCGAGGAGAAGGTTGTTGATCGCTTTCGAGCAGCCGTGGTCTTGGTCAGAAACTTTCCAGAGGTTGTGAGGATAACCCGTTGGCGATGATCTCATCCCCATGTTTGATAACCTCCTCCTAGTAACACAAAGCTCTTTCTCTCCTCCTCACATCATGGTCGTTGTAAGTGCACCACGTTGATCGCCTGCTGTCCAGCAACTCGCGGAATCAAATAACGCCATTTTTGCCGTTACAATAGTCATTTCGAGGAAGGGGTTGCATAGGAGGCGGGTCAAACGGCCACGAAGGACCTGCACAACTTTCGTTGGGGTTTTGATTGAACCAATAAATCGGACCTTCCTCGGGCAACCAGTTGTCGTCATCGCAAAACTCCTTGTACAACATACCCGGATTATCTCCAACCATCAAAAATTTAAGCAAGTGCGGTTTCAAAATACCAGTAGTGTCTGACGCAACGCACGGGGCTACTATACTAATCCAATCTGCCATCGTATCGAGGAAAATACATTTGGGAGGCTTTTTGTGGGATTGCTCTATGAGCTCGTAGAACTCGTCCATAGTATAAGCGTCTACGCCTTTCAATTTCTTCAAAAAAATGTTGAAAGTAGCATCAACGTCTGTGTGGGTATGTCCCACCAGCATGAAACCTATTTTTACCTCTTCGAAAAATTTGAACTTAAGCAACAGTGCAGCTAGTGCACATATGTACTTGTTCTTGTTTTTCCGCCAATAATTATCTGCTTGAATGCGCAAAAATCGTGGCAGCGGCGTCCCCCTCTCTTGAATTTCGACAAGGGTTCTCATAACACAAGTAGCGACCGTGTTCGAATCGTGTTTGAAATACGGAAACCACGTGTATACATATATACTAGGGTCTCTACCGTGTGCAATGACGCCTGTCAAATTCGTCTTCATCATCATCTCGTGCCTAAGTGTTTTCGAGTAGTTTGCCTTACCAGAATGGGGAATAGTTGTCTTCTTCTGATCCATGCCGTCAATGATGAGACACAAACGCTCGTTCGGACGGACCATCGAATCAGTTCTCGCTCGACTATAGTCCAATCTGTGTTTAGCTTGCCTCCTTCGGTGAGCTTTCATATCCTCTCGAGCTTGTTCACGATCTCGAGGAAGAGCAGCATATTGTATACGTTCTTTCAGCTCATGACAGACGGCGCACTTCGTGAACGTGTTAGAGTGCGCGAGGGAAATGTGGAAAAAGTGTTTCCGCCACAATTTGTAAAAGTTGGACTCAAACACGACAGCGAGGCCAGCGGCCAGAAAGTCTGATTTGATGGACTCATAAATTGATCGCTTCGTGAAAGCAGCCGAGAGTCGAAGCTTCGGTCTGGAAACCCCACCTTCGTTAGCCACCTCATTCAGCATGCTATCCGCATGACACTCGATGAACGTTCTCATGTTGGCAAGTATGGCGACTGTTTTACTGGTTGGCCGATATTTCCCCGTCAGACCATGCTCGGAATACACGTAACCATTGTCGAAACGCTTTTTGCAACTATAAAATGTATTACGCGAGACACCTAGTACATTGCAGTACGCCTTGACGCACATCGAACGTTCCAACTCCACAGGGCGGACACGTCTCTGTCCACCCTCATTCACCGTGAGATCCTTAATACTTTTCATCCACCACTCAGCTCGCTCTACCGGACTGTTACTGTACAGTCCTTGTCTAACCTTTCGCACTTCCTCAGGCGATCACGTCGTAACAACATCGAGCCTTGCAACATGCCATGCCGCGCACCATGAGCAGTCTTTTTTCGAACAGCATGTTTCTCGCTCTTTTGTACTGTTCTTTCCTCCTAGCATTCCTATTAGCCATGCTATACGTTCGTCTTTCGCCTGGCAGAGGTGCAGGCAAAATCTGCAGTATCGCCCTTCTCTCTGCATCACCCCTGTCAGACGCTTCCGACCCTGACTGACTCTGAATTGAAATCGCATAATCACTTCGCACTTACGTTGGACTCGCCCGTGTTGTGGAAAGTTCCTCTGAAGAATAGTCGGTGGCAACCAACTTCGTACTACCGGAGCTAGTGCGAAGCAAAGGTCCACTGGAAGAGGACTGTTGTCGAGACGAGTAATCAGTGGCCACCAACTTCTCACTCTCGTCATCAGATGTTGGGAAAGAAACACCCATTGGCACGCAACTGCTGTGCGCCGAAGTTGTGGGGTACACCTCGTCAGGAATGTGGAAATCGATCTGGGAGGCAGACGGTTTTTCGCCCGCGGACATTGTCGCCAAATCCGTAGGCAGTTGGATGCAACCTCCAAAGCTTTCACGAAAAGCGAGACTTCGTTTTCTGGGGAAAGCTGCAGTGGACTGTTGGAACGACGAACTGTCCAAAGAGCTCGTCGGGGCCAATTCCAGGTGTTGTAGCTGGTAATGCAAGTCGATGGCTTGTTCAGTTTCCATAGCCCGATTCACGCGGCCGTTCACCAAGCCGTCTTTGGCGCCGTCATGTAACCGTCGGTGCAGTGGATGCGATTCCCGTCAGCGAAATCGATTAAACTCTCCAGTCCGGATTGAACGGGTCATTCGAATTCGTCTCCACACCCTGCAAAACAGTGGAGCAAACTGTAAGCACGATTACTAAAGAATTAAGGACTTAATGACCCTCAGCCGACCCCTACAAACTCCGAGTAACTGCACGTCGATTTCGAGGCTGAGTGCTGGGACTCAAAGCCTTTGCAGCCCGCGCGGCTTCGACACCGAAGCGCCTTCGCACACGAACGACAATAATGACCGCCACCATCAGCAACCCCTATATACCCCAATTACGGCAATACACACGACGAGCTTGATTGTGCACCCATAACTCCCCGACAAAGAAAACACACGCGATGGACCAGGCCGCGGAAAAGGATGGTTAGCATCACCCGGAACTCGAAAGTTCGCAGTGATCCGAACTTGGTGGTTGTTGATGGCGCCATGAACGTGTTCACGCTTTGCCGCTATCAAAACAAAGGCTAGTCGTGGGTGCAACACCTCACAAATCGTCGCAGCGCGGCCCCTAGGAGACCGTTATAAACACCGATTTTCCCTATCGACTAAACTAGCCCGTGCGGTGTCCGAGTCACAACTATCATAATACGCGCTGAGCCACGACGGGTATAATTTGTCCGTGTCCAAGACACAAGTGTCATAATCAGCGCTGATTTTGACAGGTATCGGTAGATCAACGCGCAACTCCAAGATCCAGGCGGCGTGGAGAAGAAAAATACAACCATGGCTGAAAGACCCCCCTGGAACCCCAACAAATCCCGATCCGTGAAATCGACAAGGCGATCTCCGACTTGTGCGATGGCAACATCGACACACGACCGCGCAAACAGCAAAGCATGCCGAGGCACAAGCATGTCAGCGACTAAACTACACGTATCGCGATGATTGCTTTTCTTGGACGGCAACAAAGATCGACGGCAAACCGGAAATGGACCCGGCCACTTACACCGTCGTCAACCCCAATAAACCCCTTTAAGGGCAATTCACAAGGCGAGCACTTTTGTGCACCACCAGGCCTCCGCCAATGAAAACGCACGGGGAAGTCCAAGCCGTTGAAAATGATGGTCAGATTTACGTGGAGCCTCAAAGTTCGTCGGGATCCGAACTTGACGGGTGTTGGAGTAGCAAGGAACTGGTTTTCGTGCGGCCGGTGCCATTGGAAGGGAATGCCAGCGGGTGCACACAAGGAACGCCATGTGTGGGCGCACAAAAGGAAGGCTCTGCTGCGCTCCAGTGTCCGTTGGACAATAGCACGCACATAAGAAAGGGTAGTGGTGGATGCACCACCTCACAAATCGGCGCAACGCGACCCCAAATTGACCCCTATAAACACCGATTCTCCCCATCGTCAAAGCGAGCTCGTGCGGTGTTCCATTCACAGGTACCTGTAGAAGAGCTCGTGGAACTCGTACATCTCCGCTGCGCGGACAAGAAAAATGTAGAAATGGATGAAAGACCCCCCCTGCAACCCCTACAAACCCCGACTCGTCCAGTCGACAAGGCAACCCCCGATTCGCACGTTGGGAACGTCGACGTGTGACAACGCGAACCGGAAAGCACGCCGAAACACGAGCATGTCTGCGACAAGACTCCACGCACTGCGACGATCAAAACCCTTGGAGGGCAAACAAAGATCGACTGCAGACCGATAACGGACACGACCGCTGTCACCAACGACAACCCCCATAAACCCCTACAAGGGCATTTAAGAAGGCGAGCAATTTTGCGCACCCATAGTCCGCTCGCAATCAACTCACATCAGAAGGTCCAGGCCTCATGCAAAGGACGGTGAGATTTGCGCGGATCCTCAAAGTCCGCTGGGATCCGAACTTGGCGGATGCGAGTACAGCGAGTAACAGGTTTTCGGGCGGCTGTAGCTATTGGAATGGGTGATTGGCGTTTGCACAGAAGCAGGCTATGTGTGGGCGCACCGCATCTCGGAACGGCTCATCGCCGCCCGCAACCGACCCCCACAAACCTCGATTATCTGTGCCCTCACTGCGGATTTCTGTGGCATGAAATTTGTCCGATTAGCGAGGGAATCCGGTCGCTTACAAGTCCGGATCGCGACGAACTTCGAGGTCTGCGTCATGTTCGCCACATCGGAGGTTCCAACGATCGTACGAACACGTTCGTCGTTGTGCCTTCTAAAGCTGGCAATGGAACCAAACTGCAAGTGGCCACAGTCCTGCGACCACTGACATCGCCGGCAACCCCCACAAACCCCTATAAGGCAATTATAAAAGCGAGCACTTTTGCGCACCCAAAGGCCTCTGATAATCAAAACACATGCGACAGTCGAGGTTGTTGAAAAGGGCGGTTAAATTTACGTGGAGCCTCAAAGTCCGCCGGGATCCAAACTGGGCGGTTGCTGAAGTGGCGAGAAACCGGTTTCTGCACGGCATTTCGGATATTGGAAGGGTGGGTCAGGAAGTGCACAGAAGGAACGCTATGCGTGGCTGCACGGTTAGGGAGGCCCTGCTGCTGCTTACAAATGTCTGCTGGACTAGAGCACGCACAGAAGAAGGGCTAGTCGTAGGTGCACCACGTTAGAAATCGGCGCAGCGCAGCCCCCAATAGACCACTATAGACACCGATTCTCCCCATCGACAAAGCAAGCTCGTGCGGTGATTCGGTCACAAATGTTGTGATCCACGATGATATTGACACTTATCAGCAGAAAAACATGACCATGGTTGGTGGACCCCCCCTGCAACCCCATTTAACAACGATTCGTCTTGTCGACAAGGCGATGTCCGATTCGCTCGCTGCCAACGTCGACATATGACAACGCGAACCACAAAGCGCGCCGAGACACGGGAATGTCAGTGACCAGATTGCACGCATGTCGATGACGACACCACCGTCGGCAACCCCCTTAAACCCCTATAAGGCAATTCTCAAGGCTAGCACTTTTGCGCACCCAAAGGTCTTTGGCGACCAAAACACATGCGAAAGTCCAGGCCGTTGGAAACGGCGGTTAGATTCACGTCGAACCTCAAAGTCCGCCGGGATCCGAACTTGGCGGTCCCCGGAGTAGAGAGGAACCGGTTTCCGCGCGGCAACTCGCATATTGGACGGGCTGGTCAGCGGGAAACACGACGGTGGAGCAGTTTCGTGCGCGGTTGTAGAGGTCGTACTGTTGGACGAGCTCCTTCTGAAATCCACATCTAAGCGTTAGTGGACTGAAGCAAAACCCTTTGTTAAGTACCCTTAAACAACCCCTACGACCCCCAATTAGTCCCACAGAAAAGGCGAGCTCGCACTCGGGCAATGGTAGGTTTCACAGCCAGGACCATGGGGCTCAACGAAATTCGCCAAGATCTGAAACTTGCCCCCGGCTTCACAGAGTGACCACGAACGGGTGCCAACCGCGAAGTCCGCTCGGATCCGAACTTGACAATGATTGGTGTGTGTCGATCGAGAGCAACACGTTTTGTTTTTGCTGCGGGCCTTGCGATTGGATTGCTTTTAGCGGCAACGCCAATCGCAGGACAATCATGTAGCCAGAACTCTCAAAAGACCCCTATAAACCGTCAACACGGCAGATTCAATTTGTGTCATATCATGCGCCGGCACTGGAAGTGTGTGATTTCAGCGATGCGGTCGAAACAGCGCACGTTTGCAGGAACACGAGAAAAATCATCTGAGCAGCTCGCGACTTCCCATGTACCAGATTGCAAGTCCGCCGGGATCCGGACTTCGTGTTATCACCCTCGCACGGTGGCAAATGGCAGGGCGTTCAGAGTTATCGACCCCACCCCCGAAAGCTGGAAACCCTGTCCCGCAGAAGCTAGTCATCAGGGCAATGGGGGACGCCATTGTACCTGCAAGCACAAAACCAACAGCCGCCAACCAAAAAATGGTGAGTCGCGTGTGATTACCTGGCGAAAAGGGAAGTTCGGATACCGGCGAACTACAACAATCATGCGCTGTGCTCTCACGGGCGCGTGCTCTCCCCATGGCCACGAGACGGCAACACAATGACACTTTCCGACGGCAGAGAGACGTTTCCCGGAGGAGGCCGTGTTGTTCGTTATTTAACGAGGCCATCGTTTCTTGTTGAGGTTCTCGTCACGAAACAAGCGGCGCTTACGCCGAAGAAATGGCATCATCATTGCAGCGATCGGTGGCGTCGTTCTCCATCGCGCGCATACAGCTTGTGCATTCTTCGTCCGGGAGCCCACGAATGTCGCGCGCACAGTCCTGGCATTTGTCGTACGGAATGTGGTAGCGCGTCCCTCACGACCAGCGCCAGGAGCGCAAGCTCAACATCCGTGGTCTCTCGGGTGGATCATGTGCACGCTGCGTGCGTGGGATGGAGACGACACGAGCTCTCCGACGATTGACGTCGTAGTCTCTTCGGGGAGAGAGGCACAAGTGTTGAGGCGAGAACCCGAACACGGAACGACGACCTCCTCCCGTTGACGAATACCATCCCTCTCACGCGCCCACCAACGTCAGCGCAAGAAACAGCCATTGCACGCCACGTGGATGATCGACATCCTTCGCACGAGGGCTACCACGCGATGCTTAACACCGACCCTGGTCGCGCGCAGCCCATGTGGCACCCGCTTATCGTCCACCACACCCGCCGCGACGACTGTCTCTCCTGCTCGCGCAGTTGGCCCCGCGACGGATTCGAACCATCAGTCGTGGATTTGTAGTCTAATACATCACCTTTCTGTTACCCAACCTTTGATTTGATTGATGCAAAAAATAAATGTGTGAGGCAAGGAGTTTTTTTCCAATTTTCAAAAAAGCGAATTCGTGTTTGACTCAACCACGTGGGAGTTTTTTGCATTGTTCAGTTTGGCAACAAGTGGAGTAAGCAACAACCCTGTTTAAACCATTTTTTGAAATCTGTGTAGTTGCCGCAAAACAGGAACACAATGCAGTTACAAGTCGACTGGTCGATCGCGGGGATCGAACGAGTGAGAAGAAAAGGAAACACAGAAACCATGTGCCCCAATGCCAACCCCAGCAGGAATCATGGGGTCGATCGCGAGGAACGAACGCCTGAGAAGAAAAGGAAACACAGAAACCATGTGCCCCGACGCCAACCCAACCAGGAATCATATGGCCGATTGCAAGGAACGAACGAGTGAGAAGCAAAAGGGAACATAGAAACCATGTGCCCCAATGTCATCGACAGCCGTTTCCCACCGTCCCCGCCACTTGCGACACGTGGCACGACGCGGCGGCTGTCATACGCCGACAACCATGTGCCCCAACGTTAACCCCAACAGTTGTGGTCGACGACTAACACGTGGGCAGGCAGAACACCACTGTACCTTGACGAGGGCAAAGTGCACACGATGGCGCAGCTCTTCGACGCGGCGCAATTCTTCGACGAGGCGCAACTCTTCAACGAGGGCAAAGCGCACACGATGGCGCAGCTCTTCGACAAGGGCAAAGCGCAGACGATGGCGGACACTTGGTGACGTAGAACGCAAAGACGGGGTGTCGAAGCTCCGACAACTGGAGTCCATGAGTGGTCAGAAGGACGGGAACGAGGCGACGACGAGAAGAAACCCACACGCCCACGCTCGCAGACACGTGGCGCGACAACGGAGCAGCGAAGGCAATGGAGGACGTCGCGCGCGAATGCGCTCGTCAGGCAAGAGATGCAAATAGGTTGCACCAGACCCTAGACAGCTGTTCAACGACATCTAATACCCACCTCAAACTGTCATCGTACCCCACGGGAAGACCCGCCTGCGTGCCAATTGGCACCCACGTCATGTGAGAAGACGAACGTTGGTCGTCCGATCTGGAAATCGGACGGCCAGACGGTGACTTCACTACGTACACTGTTGCAGCCCCCCCCCCCCCCCCCCCCCCCCCCCCCCCCCCAGGCCCTGGAAAATATAAACCGACCACGGGCACTGCCCGAAACCACCCCTCCGGTTTGTCAAGCGACCGGGCCCAGCGAAGGCGAGGAATCGAACCCCGGGGGCCTTGTTTTCATGATGTTAGCACGGGTCCAGTCCCAAGGGCCATTTTTTTCATGACGCCTGGACTTGGCCCCCCTCGCGGAAATTTCGACATGGAGCCACCGCACGATGCGCGAATCCAACAGTCTTGCGATGTCGCACGGACCCCTCATGCAACGCCGAAAGGGAAGACCCGAGGAGGACCTGAAATCCAAGCGCCTAGAAAACCGAGCGGCGCCCGTGGAAATCATGCCGCATTCTGCGATTTTGCTGGGGAGATGGTGCCGGACAGACGTCTCGCACTCCTGCTACCGTCAACACCAGCGCCCCACACAGCTGGAGCGCCATAGCTGGCAAGCAACACGAGGCCACAGCTCCTGTCAAAACGAAGGGACACACGTCCTTCCCTGTGCTCGTTTCTGTCGCGTCGACGTACTGCGCGACTCCTCCACCTGCTCGCGTCTCCCTCCACCTTTCGCGTCGCTCTCCACATCACCTCCCACGTCGCATTTGCCTCGCACAAACAAAGCATTTGGCTTGCGCAACCAACGCATTTGCCTCGCACGGTCAACACGTTTTAAAGATGCTTCGACCACTCCACGTATTCGCCTCGCACAAACAACGCACTCGGAACAAGTCCCACAGAGTGTCGTCTTGATTGGGGTTCGCACGCATCTCCACACGACGGTTACATTCGGTGAGTGAGCACACGTCCGGAACGTGTGTGTGTATGTGTGTGCGTGTGTGTGTGTGTGTGCCGATATGTTTGTGTAGATTGAACGTGTCTGTGCATTTGCGTGTTTGTGTGTGTGTTTGTGTGTGTGTGTGTGTGTGTGTGTGTGTGTGCTGTCTCTTATACACATCTAGATGTGTATAAGAGACAGGTCTATGGCCAGCACTAACCGCCCCCCCCCCCTTAACCACACCCATCCACCCACCCACCTAAGAAAAATCATTTATTACACCAGACCAAATTAGGGTAAGGGACCCCACAATGCAACCTGGAGCAACCTCTGGGAGGCTTAGTACCCAGCGTAACTTAAGGGAGAGTTGTTAAACCACCAGTAGTTGGCCCAGCTATCAGCCGCAGAAAAAGTAGAGTAGAAACGTTTCTACTAGTAGGATTAATTTTGGCGCTCCTGTAGTGGCCCGTACGTTTCCTAAAATCATGGCGCGTTAAAGGGTACGGCTTTAGCAAGTACTCGTGGTTTAAGAGTCACTGAGAAAAGAAAAGAAAAAAATGTCACTGAGACTCTCCAAAAAGGATATTTTGGAGTCCTTGGTCCAGCTACACTCTATTTTCCCAGACTCCAATGACTCCGCTTTTCTTAACTTTGCTTTTTTCACTTCTTCTGGGTACATCAAGTGAAACCACCGGTTCACGCGAGGGGGATGTAGGGCTTGAAAAACCCTACACTCCTATATTTGTTTTTTTGGAATCCGACTATGTTTAAGATTTTTAAAAAATCAAAAAATAAAATCGATTTAAACAAAATTAAAAAATATATATATAAAGAAAAGCAGGAATTTTTTTTTGCCATTTTTAATCATGAGATATATGGTCCCTGAGTACACCTGTTTTTTTTTAGAATTGGATTTTTGTTTTTTGCAGGGAAATGAGGTGTTAAAAAAAAAAAAGATGCAAAATTTCAAAACAAATAACAAAAAAAGGGTTTGATTGATTGATTAATTTCATTTGATTGATTGATTGATTAATTGATTTTTTTTTATTTTATTTTTTTTGTGGGTGGGTGGGTGTGAGAGAGAGAGAGAGAGAGGTATGTGTGTGTGTGTGTGTTTGTGTGTGTGTGTGAGTGTGTGTGTGCGTGTGTGTATGTGTGTGTGTGCGCGCCGGGAAGCTGCGTGGGAGCGGCGCGGGAGCTGCTGCGCGGGGAGCCGTACGGGAGTGCGCGGGGAGCTGTGCGCACGCGCGCACGAGAGAGAGAGAGAGAGAGAGAGAGAGAGAGAGAGAGAGAGAGAGAGAGAGAGAGAGAGAGAGAGAGAGAGGGGGGTGTGTGAGTGTGTGTGTGTGTGTGTGTGTGTGTGTGTGTGTGTGTCTGTGTGTGTTTGCGTGTGAGTGTGTGTGTGTGTGTGAGAGAGAGAGAGGGAGAGAGAGAAAGAGAGAGAGAGAGAGAGAGAGAGAGAGAGAGAGAGAGAGAGAGCAAGAGAGAGAGAGGGATGATATGGTGTGCGCTCAGGGATGAATGGTATGGTGTGCGCTCAGGGATGAATGATATGGTGTGCGTTCAGCGATGAATGGTGTGATAAGGTGTGTGCTCAGGGATGAATGATATGGTGTGTATCGCGAGTGTGCTCATGCTTTATTCAGGGATGATTGCTGAGTGCGCAAGCGATCCAACGAACGTGTACTTTCTAGCGCTGCACATTACGTGGATCGTGTTGTATGTTTGCATCACAACGCTGACGATTCCTGTCATTTGGACTGTTAAAACTTGCTCAGTGAAGAGTTCGCTCGGCCATCGGCAAACCATCAGGACACTGCACAGCAAAGAGCCCCCGATCACACAGCCCAAAGGATGATTAACCAGAGCACGCGGTGATAAAGTCGACACTGCACACGCGATCAACCGACCCATCACGAAACACAAACACATTACTCGCGATCGGTCGATTGATCGTGTGCGCTGTCCCAATGCTATCACCCACGAACAACCAGTCGAAAGGATGATCAATCTTAGCGCGTGGTGACAATGTCGACACTGCACACTCGATCAATCGACCAATCGCAAAACACAAACAGATCACTCGCGATCGGACGATTGATCGTGTGTACTGTCACAATGCTTTCGCCCCCGATCAGATGATTAATCAAAGCATGTTGTCGTAATGTCGAGACAGCACACGCGATCAATCGACAAATCGTGAAAAACAAACAGATTCCCGCGATCAGTCGATCGATCGCATGTGTTGTACCGATGTTATCACCACGTGTGTGTTTCGCTCGTTTCAATCGCAATATCAAAACAAAACGCGGAGATGTGCGTGTGTGTGTGTATGTGTGGGTTTGTGCGCTGTCTCATTATTATCACCGCTTTTGTGCTTTGCTCGTTTCAATAACGTGTAGTTAGTGTCAGCACCCCTCGCGCGACCAATCAGCAGATCGTTCGCTTGATCAACTAATCAAGCAATAGATCAGCCGCCAACGGAGCAGTCGATCAATCAGTCGATCCTGGCAGATCTACTGAGCAATCGACTGTTTCGTCAAAGATGATCAACCGTCAACCGAGCAGTCGATCAATCAGTTCGATTCAGTTGTGGATTTGCGAAAGGGACAGATCGGTCACTCGCCGCCCAACCTTCAGTGTTGTAATTGCCAGATATTGAAAGCAGATTCAACGTCTGTGCGGGTTTGATTGACTGATTGGTTGCCAACGAGCGATCGATCTGTTCGCTAGTTGAACGAAGAGTTTCCCTCGATCGAAAGGAGTGAATGGGCAAAACACATGCGCTGTGCGAGTGTTTTTGTCCATTCACTCGTTTTGATTCGATTGATCTTCGATCGACCAGCGAACATATCCATCGATCGCAGGCAATCGATCAGTCGACTAGTCACTTTCGCGATCGAAACGAGTGCAGGACGATGCCTTTCCCCGTTGTGCAGGGTCAGAACTGGCAAAAGGACAAAAGACACCATCGTCACAGTCATGTTGCGCATCGAACCTTGTTATCCATCGAACCTTGTTCGACATCAAACCTTGTCGGGCATCCAACCTCCTTGGATGTCGAACCTTGTCGGACATCGAACGTCAGTGGACGTCGAACCTCGTTGCTCATCGAAACTTGTTGTGCAATGAACGTTGTTCGGCCACCACAACCCGCGTCGCCGTCACATCCCATTCACCCCATCCCATTACACACGACGCACATATTTTGTTGAGGTCGCTCATTGGCCGAAGTCCAGATGCCGGTGGCGTCATCCAAAATTTCCACTCATCTCCCTCGATCTCTCTCTATTTCTCTTCATGCCTTCCTCCACCTCTCTCTCCAACTCTCTGTCAATTCACCAATGCCACATTCTGTTGAAGTCCAGATCCCGGCGGACTTTGTATTTTCACATATCCCCTTACATGTCGAGCTGGAGGAACCAGACGGCAGAAGAAGTTCGGATTACAGCGTTGGCTATACCCACCTCGGAACTAACCAGATCGCAAAATCGGGCAGCGGAAGAAGTTCGGATCCCGACGAACTTCGCATTCTCATCTGTCCTATGATGCGCCTGTCGATTGCTTATGTCGAAATCCGCAGGCGCATCTAAGGACCGATGACGGTCGGTTGAATACTTAAACTTCGCCGGAATCCCGACTTCTTCCGCTGTCCGGTTTCGCAACATGTTAAGTTCGGAGGTAGACATGGCCAACAACCGTGATTCGATGCCGAGTTTGGACAACACGTGACGTTCGGATGCAGGCGAACTTGTGCTGTTGTTCGTATACGCGGTGCAACCCAGACCACATTTCTGCCAAACCAGAACATTTGCGAAAACGTGAAGTCCGCCAAGATCCGGACTTCAAGAGAGTGCGAGGCTGCGAGTTTGAAGACATTTGTCTCTTTCTCCAACGCACTCTCGCGAAGTTCGGATCCCGGCGAACTACACGATCTCACCTCACGTACGACATGTTTGTGGCTCGGCAGGTGGGCCGTGGATTTGAAAAATAGCCAAGTCCGCCCGGATCTGAACTTCATGGTATTCCGAAAAGGATTCATCGAACATGCCTGCTCGAATCATTTCTTCAAACGTAAGCCGCGTCTAAAAACAAACGTCGCATATCGTGAAACAGAAGAGCATGCAAATTGCGGATGATCATCTGGCCTTGGTCTTTTCACCGGACCTCTTTTTTTACTGCGGTCGACCAGGTGCCTTGTTAATTCTCGCACACTCGTTAAGTTCGGATCCCCGTGGATTGCAACAAGAACACAACTTCGCCCGGATCCGAACTCCGCTTTTTGCCCCGGCGAGCAAAACGTGATGGTCCTTCGAGGCCGCCCACCGAATGTCAGTTGTGTTCACCCCTGGAACGTAACACATCGAGAAACCGGACAGCAGAGCAAGTTCGGATGCCGGCGGACTACTAATTTTTGTCTAGCCTCCAACGACGTCGTGGTTTTCCTCCGACGCAGTGGATGTCACCAAACACGCAAGTGCAGAACCCGTCTCTCTCTGAATGACTCTCTCGCACCACCCTTGAGTCCGGATCTCGGCGAACTTCACGTTTCCACATGCGCTTTGGACTCATTAATGTCTGCCTTGTGGCCCTGGATCGGACCCGCCTTTCCATCTAGCTTTGAACGGTTTGTCAAGCCTTGACTGCGAACAATTTGACTACAAAGGCAGCATATTCTACAGTCATCATTTGTTAAACGTGTCATAGATATTTCTGCTCACATAGGCATACACCCTCAGTTCAGGAATCCCGATATTAAACGTGTCATAGATAATTCTGCTCACATAGGCATACACCCTCAGTTCGAGTTAGGAAGGGAGAAAATTTCATCCGATCAAGGAGAAAAAAAACAGTTACACGCACACATCGGGCGGAGCTGCATGCCCGTGTGCTTGTGCACTACTTGGAAGCATGTCGAAAGCTTGTGAATATTCAGTTCGGGACGTGACGAGTGGGTGTTGCCGTCACCACGGGAGTTATCGCTTGCCAACTCCGTTTACAAGTGTCTACATGTCTGTATGTGTCGTTTAATATGTATGTGTAATGTGTAGGGTGCATAATGTCGTTGAGAGCGTCGACAAGCCTGGGCATGCATCCCGATACGCACATGCGTTAAGCTGAACTGTTTCCTCCTTGTGCGAAATCGGTGCGGCGTTGTGACGGTCATGTTTCGATTAACGAAACAACCAGAGAGGACTTCGAAGAGGACCCGTGGATGACCGTCGTCCCGTACTTGAACCTTCATCTCGACGATTGGTGCGAGGGTAATTGGGAGACGATGGAGAGTGGTCGCCCTTGGGTGAGCCATTACAAGTTTGCCAACATGTTAGAGTCCGGGAACCTCATTGCACTGCCTGATGGTGTCCTTCAGCGCAAGTTCCTGAACCGTATGCGCAAAACACTTCGCTGCATCAGCCGCCATTTCAGTCGCCTCGTCTGCCACTACATCTGGTCTTCGCCACGAACTTGGGGAAGGTCGCGGAAACAAGAGTTTGTGGACTGCGGTAGTCATTGTTCATTCTTGAAGCAGTACCCACTTCGTTGCCCCATTATTTCTCCACAGGCTGTGTCGTACTGTTATGTGCGGTTGACTGTGTCCGGGTCTGATTTCGCCAAAGTGTTATGTGTCGCCACTTCCGACAAAAGTAGGAAACTCCATGATGTAGTTGTGCGTGTGTCACGCAACGAGGTGGTAATTGAGGGGTCCAAGTTCGTGCCTATGCGTGGGCGTCGTGCTGTGGATGGTGGCCTGATTTTGTAATAGCGGGCCAGGTCGAAGACTTTTCGTTGTGGCGTGAGGTGGAAGAAAAAGTGTCTGACATACGAGACTGTATAGGGAACACTTTGGCACGCCTAGGAGTGTTTGTTAGGATGAAATATATGTCCGTCTTTTTGGAGAGCGCTACAGTCAAGAAACCGCAGATCCACGTATACGGATCATCAATGAATGCTATGTATGGTTTTGGTCCACGAACTCGTCCGCGGGGAACCCCTTACGGCACTGGATCCGGACGGGTTGTCAGACCCTGTGTTTGAGGGTGAAGGAGCGGGAGGTGTGAGAGGCATGTGTGTAGCCGAAAATGGTGAATATGAAGTACTGAAGAGAGGTGTGAGAGGCAGCAGTTGCAAGTGGACGCTACACCACGCACTTTAGGTGCGAACCCCGAGCAATCCCCTTACACTCACTTCCGTCTAGCCTCCAACGATGGAGTGGTTTTCCTGCTGCGCGCCCTCGTGAAGTGCGGATCCCGACGGACTTAAGGTTTCCACCTTTCATGCCTCGTTTCTCTGGCCCGCCGGGTCCGAAAATCGTTTTCGGACTTAACATATTGCGAAACGGGAGAGCGGAACGATTTCGGGTGCTAGCGGACTGCGCATTGTCGTCTTGCCTCCAATGTCACGGTGGTTTTCCTGCTGCGCCGTGGATTTCACCTGGCATGGAAGTGCAGATCCTGTCTCTCTATCTCTATCTCCCTGTTGCGTAGTTTGAATCCCGACAAACTTCGTCTTTCCACTTCCCCTTTGATCAAACTGTGGTCTTCCTTGTGCCCCTTAGTGCAGATCCGGTTTTTCTCTATGTCTCTCTCTCAAGAAGCCTCCTTAAGTTCGGATCCCGGCGGACTTCGCGTCTTCTTCTGCCCGTTCAGCTGACACTGGTCTTCCTCATCATCCGTCGATTGCAAGAACAGCCCTAGTTCGCCCGAATCCGGACTTCTCATTTTGCCCGAACAGGGTCACAAAACATGCTGGCCAGGCTCCTGCTTTCAACTGGGCTCCATCGAGTGCAAGAGTGCACAGAGCGCCACAATGGACAGCAGACGAAGTTTGGATGCCGATGGACTTCTCATTTTGAGGTGGCCTTTGATGTGAGTTTGGACTTCCTACATCCTCGTCGAGTTTAACATCCACGACATTGCGGATCTTGTGTCTCTTTCACCGTCTCTCTCTAACACACCGTCCTTTAGTTTGGATCCCGACGAACTTTTTATTTTCGGTTGTGCGTTGGTATGTCTGTGGTCTTCCTGGTGCCCCGTCGGCCGCATAAACAACGCTTGATCCCCGACGCTCTGCGAGTTTTCACTGGTTTCTCTCTTTCTCTCTGCCTCTCGCTCTCGGACCCTCTTGAAGTTCGGATCCCGGCGAACTTCTCATTCTCACCCTTCCGAATTCGGGTGCAGGAGGGCCTTTGTGTGTGGATTTCGCTGCTGTAGAGCCTGCGTTGTAGTGTGGCAGCGACTGTTCAATTGCTGCTTTGTTTTGTCAGACGTTGACTGCATGATGCGTTGTTTGATTTGCGTTGTCGTTCGCAGACAGGATGTCGTCTTCGAGGGGCGAGGTGGAGCGAACAGGGACCTCCAGGAGGGAATCAGGAAAAGATTCCACGAGGCAGTCATCTACTGCCATGAAATCGTGGTCAAACCATTCGAAGTCGAAATGGTTCATCGACTCGTGTTGTGGAGACGCTTCCAACCCCACTGCGCAGCCATGTGGTCCTCTCATTTTCGTCGATGACAACAAAAGGCGTAGAGTGCTTGGGGCCGTCTTCCGGTAGGAGGACACGAAGGGGGGCCGGCGACATTTCTATATGCAAAACGTTTATGGCACCAAGAGCAACGTCGTTGCCAATTCGAAAGGGGCACTGTTGGACCTCGAATTGTGTGAGGGGTTCGGAGCGGGTGCTATGAACACCCCGTTCTACAGAGAACTCGTTCTCGGGGGCGGTTTTGTTTTGGCGCGTAAATTTTTCGACAAGTTGGCGGACAAGAACATCGTTCTCGACATCCCCTGCGACGTCGGCCCCTCCCAAGAGCTCTCATTGCTGTTAAGGCTGTGTGGCGGTTGCGAGTCAAGCGGGGCAGCGGCGGAGGGCGGTGATCTCGGTTCTAGTCCCGCTACTCAGCTGCACCGTGGCGAGAGCCGAGGTCAGTTCGACGACAGCGAGGATGAGGGGCCTACTCCACCATTGGGGGACACACAGCGGTCTGGGTTGTCTGCTCCTGGGGTTCTGATTGACGCTCCGGTTCGACAGGAGAGTACGGCACCTGCAGGAAAGGTGGCAGCCTCTTCGGAGGTCGACTTGGAGACGAGCGCGGGCCAAGGTGTGGAGGAGGGAACCGCGGGCGACCGGGGCACGCAAGGCAGTCCACAGAAGAGGAGGGGGGATCGTACAGACGAGTTTGCCGGTTCTTCGAAGAAATTGAAGAGCAAGGCCCCGAGGACTGCGGGGGAGAAACGCAAGGGGACCGAGGGAGAGCAGGGCCGGCAGGGTGCCAAACGTCCTGCTTCGAAACATAAACAGGCTGCGTCAGGACCATCCACTCCACAGACGCCATGGCCTCCCATCGATGTCGACGCCGGGTACTTCCTCGAGTACAGAAACAGTGTTCGGACAAAGCGGGAGTTCGAGATTAGCCCTGCGCAGGTCGTCGACCTCGGGGAGTGGGAGGACCTATACAACCAGCGGTCCCTGGATCCCGTGCTCGTGGAAGGGATCAAAGAAGCGATGCGGTTGGCGTTCGAAAACAAAGAGCAGTCTTACCAGTTGCCAACCTTGAAGCTGGCATCGTTGGGGCTTGATAAACCGACTCCCGGGACCAAGGCACAACGTCTGAGGCCGGAGGATTGGAGGGATGAGCTGGCGGGACAATACTACTACGTCGCGGTGTGTGGGCAACACAATGCCGCTGCAGCGAGGTCGCTGCTCGGCAGCGAGGTGGCCAGGAAGTCCAATTTCGAGCGGTAGCCTGCACGAATGGTGTACTTTTCGGAGGACGACTTCGAAGGGTACTTCCTTGTCAGTTCCCAGGACAACAAGAAGGACCTGAAGGCACCCCTGAGACAGCTGAAGCTGTCAATGAAAGACATTCGGTGGCAGTGGAAGCGTGATGGTTGCCCGCGGGCTGTTGTGGGGAACCCCAACGGAAAACAGGATCAGGTCCGGAAGTGGCGTGAATTCGGTAATGTCACGCTCAATATGACGCCGCACAACAACTTGTGGATTCTGGCAGATCAGAAGGGCGAGGACGCCATCAAGAAGCAAGGCGCTGCCCTGCGTTCTTATTTTTCACTGGCGATGGCATGGGAGAACGTCTGGAAACTGGCCGTCGAGTTTTTCGAGAAATGGGAGACAGGTAGATTGCTTGGCCACGACGGCGCTAAGTGGATCATGAGAAAGAAGAAAGTCAAAAACGTGAAGCCCGGGGTTGCCTACATCGACAATGACAAGCTGGGCAAGATGGAGGTCGTGTACAACGTCCTTGTGGACCCGCCAACGAAGAAAGGCAAAAAGGAGAAAGAGGAGGGCGAATGGTTCGTGCAAGTGCCTGAGCCAGACACACATTGTTGGAAAGCGCTGGAGTCGCTGACCGACAACGAGAAGTGCCGCGTCCTGAAGAAGGTGCTCGCTTGCGAGGTGGTTTGGGTCCAGGCCGGCTCCCTGGCGTTGGCGAAGCTCGGAAAGCTGAGCGTCCAGGCGATGGTGCATTTGGTGAAGTGCGACCGCGTGCTAGTGCGTCTGTGGAACTACTACCAATTCAAGCATGACAAGAGGCCGGACGCGAATTGGAGCCATAAGTACCCGTTCCTGAAAACAAGGTCCGCAATTTTGAAGCAGCGCGAGAGTCGTGGTTTGGATGCTGAGTTGTGGGACGACAGCAGGAAATACGTCACTGACTCCTCGTTGTTCAATGAAGACGACACCTTCCCCCTTCTTGCTGACGGATTCAAGAAGATTGACGAATCGGGCGGGGTTGCGTTCCATGTCCCCGTACACACTGCCCCGACGTGCAGGCGAGGTATGTGACCAGTCGCAACGGCTGAACAGAATGTCGGAGACATCCGTTTACGTAACCTTCTGTGGCAGCGGCACTGCAGCAGCGGCGCCTACTGGCAGTTTCCCCTCGTAGACGATGGACGTGTTAGCGTGCAAATCGTCACCCTTGAAGAGGATGTACATCCGGTCGTCTTCCGTGTACAAATTGTTTCCGACGGGGAAACTTTTCTTCTGCTGATTCCTCCTCACCCACTTCCCTTCTAGCAGCTTCATGAAAGAAAGATGGTTCATGCTGGCCAGAAACGAGAGGTTCTGCTGGCGCGGCACGGAAATGACGAGCGTTCAATGCGACGGACACCACGTCTAAGGTTGGGAATCCAGAGTGTCGAACGCTTGCGGTTTCCACAGCTTCAGGTCCACCGGTTCGTAGAGATCGAGGGCGAAAGTTTGGCTCTTTGTGGCAACCATTGCCTCCTTCACCTCTGCACTTAGATGTCCGCCTCCAAGGGGTCGTTGCCGAACGACGCGATGGATGTTGCGTCGCCCGTGTCTTTCCATTTTATGTGCACGATGCCTTCGGCAAATGCGATCTCGCGACTCTTTAGTCTACTGCCTGTCAACACGGACAGGACCTTATTCCTCCAGTCCACGGACAACTTCCTGTGACCGGCCAACTTCTCCGTTGCCTCGATCGATTGGTCGTTGTCGCAACCCATGTAAGGCGGGCAGTCCTTGAACAACCAGGAGTCAGTGACGTATTTCCGTACACAAAGTCGAACTGCTTGAAAATTGCGGACCTTGTTTTCAGGAACGGGTACTTCTGTGTCCGACATTCCGTTCAACCCTTGCCACTGGTCGCATACCTCGCCTTCACGTTGGGGCAGTGTGTACGGGGACATGGAACGCAACCCCGCCCAATTCGTCAATCTTCTTAAATCCGTCAGCAAGAACGGGGAGGGTGTCGTCTTCCTTGGAAAGCCACACGCGCGATCCGTGTGGGAACTACTGAAGGCAGGACGACACATCATCACGATGGAAGGGAACTCCGACCTGTTGCAATTTGCAATTGATCTCGTCAAAAGCGAGGTCAATACGGGTGCCCACAATTGCGAGTTCATGGTCGTCAATGAGACTCGGGCTCGCGCGTGGAACAATTAGACGGACATGTGGTTCAAGTTGAGTGCGAGGAAGCGGAACAAGATATACGACTTCTTGTTCCTGCAAACGCGGCCGAAGAAGGACACTGACGCCGAGCACGTGCGCCGCAAGGACCACATGTTAACGCTGCTCGACAACTACCACGACGCCTCCCACATGAACGTGAAGACCTTCCTCAAGAGGTTGCAGTCCCTGTACTTCGTGGAGTCAGAGGAGGAGTTGATGTTCGGCAGTTACTCTTCCTTGATCTCCACGGAAGACGAGGAGACCACCAACATCGAGTTCGACGCAAACACGAACGAGGAGGGCAGCGACACCGAAAACCTCGACCTGCACTACTACCCACATCCCGTGCAGCACGCCACAGGGTCGTCCTTGGCAGGTCCGTCAACAAGCCCGACATCCCTCGTGTCACCGATGACGAAACCGGCGCGTGGCACTACCCCGATGAAGTTACTAGAGAGGCTGGAAGCTCTGGCCTCTGGCCATCGCACACTGCGTCCCGGGTTTGACATCCCGCCCGATCATCTGTCTCGGAAAAATGACAACATTCACTTCCTGCCTGAGCCTCAAAGTCATTCCCCTGAGGTGGACTGGGGCCATGACATGATTGGCATCCAGGAGTCATCCAGCCGGTGATCCAAAAGGGCGACTGGATCATGGTCGTCGTTGTCCCGGGCGGAGGATGGATGCCCCTCCCTCGTGGGTCGAAGTCTAACTTCCTCGACGTCGCTAGAATTGCGGTCCTTCAAAAAGTGAGGGCCGAGAATGACTCATTTGCACCCGACGACATGTCCATCATTTCCACAGCCGGGCGATTGTTCAACGAACTTCAGGACAAGTGGTACTTGGAACTGACGGAGGACTACTACGACCACGATACGAGCCTCTCGAAGGGAAAGGTGGAATGGAAAATCCCACCTCCCAGTGGGACGCATGTGAGTCCGGGGGCCCGGGGATCAGACGGTGGGGAGGACGAGGGCAACAAGGCTTGGGGTGGCAAAGGAGTCCCGCCTGGTTCGGAGGGCGGGTCTCACTGTGACACCACGACAGCGGAAGGCAGCGGTGTGGTGGCGGGGGAGGCCTTCGGGCGTCATCAGTCCACCGTTCCCGGTCCGGAGGGCTCGACACAGTCCGCCGACGTGCCCACTTCATCCGCCGGCTCGGTGATGGCAGCCGTGGTTGCTCTCCGTGCCGGCTCGGGCGAAACGTGCAATTCCGCCGGGATCCGAACTTCAATGCTTGCGGAGCGGATACAGAGGACAGACGCGCAGAGCTGGTCGGGAGCGGGGGTGCCGAGTCCTGATCCCAAAATTGACAGCGGTGAGGTGAGGGACGGGAATGCGCCGCTTGCGGGGGATCGACAACCGCTTCGGTCGGAGTGAGAGGGTACATGTGGAGGGCCTGGCGACAGGGAGACGGCGAAGTTCGTCGGGCTCCGAACTTCTTCAGGCAAGGGGGGGCGACGAGGGATTGTGGTGGCGGCGGGAGGGGCTGCGTGCGTGGAGCCAAAAGGGCATTCGTCGGAATTCAACACGGGTTCGGGCGAAGTGGCTGGATTGCATGCAAGGGAAGGAGGCAGTGTAATGGACGAAGAGAAGGAAGGGGAGGAAGGAGACAAAGGGGAGGAATGGGAGGAAGGAAGGGATGAAGGGGAGGAAGAAGAGGAGGAAGGGGAGGAAGGAGAGGAAGGAGGAGAAACGGAGTTGGGTGAGTTGTTCGGAGGGAAGGAAGGGGAAAAAGGGGACGTCGATACTGGAGATGACGGACGGACGTTCCTTGACGACGATGCCAGATCTGGGAGTTGTCTGCCCGATTCGGGCAACTGTATAGAGAACATCGCGAGGAAGACGACGACGACGATGACACGGCAATGGAGATGGAGACACAGGTGGTCACCAACTTTTCGGCAGAACATGATAACTATGAGGTCCAAGCAATGATGTATGCCGTCGATCTCTAACACCGGTTTAACGAGGCTCGTATTGCTGTCAGTCTGTCTAAACCGAGTGTCCTTATAGACGTCGAAGAAGTTATCGATGGCTTTCTGGGCGACCATCACATGTCCACGCAACCATCCTCGATGCCTGATGTCGACGACCCTCGCGGCGTCAAACCTTCCGCGGCATCAGTCGTGGCTTTCTCGCCGCCGAACTCTCCGATACTGCCGCGGACCATTGCTAGCGGAGGGGAAGGCGGGATCGGGGGACGACAACATGTCACGTCCCCGAAAAAACTAGGGTCGGCACTCAAGCTCTCGACGTGCTGGCCTTGCCCGCGCCAACTTCACCGATGAGGGAGCGGAGGGACAAACCAGTTGGTAAGCTGTGACAAACGCTACTCTCTCTGCGCGCCCGGCTTCCCAAGAGCAAGAGTGAGGCTTCCTTCGTAGTCCGGATGTCGGCGGCCTAGGTTCAGTAGCATAAACACAGGGAGTGACCTCAGTGTCTGCCGATGCGGGGAGTTCCTGATGCTGACATACTACAGCCACCACTCCTTCCAACTTCCAAGTACATGTGAACGACCTTCCTGTGAGTCAGCCAGGTCACTGGTCGTGTGCAGGGCATACGAGACAAAAACATGTGTGTTTTTGTTAAAGCGTTCCTTCACAAAATGGAATGATGGTGTTTCTTTTTCGGAATGAGTGGTGGTTTTAGTCCGCCGGGATCCGCACTTCCAAGGCCGATGCGTAATGCGGTTACTCTTTGTGTGCCTCGATTGGAAAAAGTCCGCCGGGATCCTGACTTCAGAAATGTTTGGCGTCCGCGTTTGTGGCTTGTTGTGGTTTTCCCTTCTGAAGGGCGGGGGTGTCGAGCTCGATCGCACTACTCCATTTGTTTTCCAACGGGGCTCGCGTGAAAGTATTCTCTCTCTCTCTCATGGCTAAACGAGGTTCTGTAATTAGATAGGTCCTGCGTCTTTTATATTTCGTGGTTCTTAAATTGTCATTTTCGTCGAATTCATCTTGCAATACGTATATTCATGTTCCGTTTTGTCTTCTGTCGGTTGTACAGAGGTAGGGTCATCTCCCTGGATTGGAAAAAGTTCGTCGGGATCCGGACTTCGGAGATGTTTGGTTTCCGCTTTTGTGGATTGTTGTGGTTTTCCCTTCTGAAGGGCGGGGGTGTCGAGCTCAAATGCACTAGTCGTTTTGTTTTCCAGCGGGGCTCACGCGAAAGTTCTCTCTCTCGCACTCTCATGACAAAACAGGGTTCTGTAAATGCACAGGTCCTGCGTCTTTTAGATTTCGTGGTTCTTTAATTGTCCTTTCGTCGGGTTCGTCTTCGAAAAAGTGTATTCATTTTCTGTTGTCTTTCTTCTGTTGTACAGGGGTAGGGTCATCTCGAACACGGAGGCCCTCGAAATATCCGGAACACATATTGCAGAAAGTCCCGGGGTTGACGACAAAACACAAGGACATGTTAAAGGCATCAGGGGTTGATGTCGAAATCCGGAAGAAGGAGCATGCCATTGCCATTGAGGAGTGTCTTTCCCTTCTGCCCCCAGAGAAAGGGACATATCCACGATCTGTGACTAGGGGTCAGGCCATGTATGAGAAATACTTCGCTACTCGTCGTGCGATGAAGGAGAATCCTTAGAATTCCGTTTCTCACTTTCCCCCGTGTCCTTTGTTCGATGTTGTGCAGTGCGGGCCACGACACATGGAACAGGCTGGGAAGGATTCACTGCAGTGACTGCGCTTGGAAGCTTGCGGGTTTTGGACGATATTGAATGAGGCTTGGTGCCACCTAACACTGTTCTCTCGACCCTCGGCGATGGTCTCTTGCGAATTGCAGCAAAAGATATTCTCACCCTCTCGCTTACCAACGACAGGGTGAATGATGAGGTGGTCAATTTTTACATGGCGCTATTGGGGACGACTGCATATGGAATACGTGACATCCCGTCAGGCCTTCGAGTCTTCAGCTTTAATTCTTTCTTCTTCAGTAAACTGCAACTTCAAGGACACGGCGGGGTGGAAAAATAGGCTAAAAACGTGGATCTGCTTCAATATGATATTATCTTTGTTCCAGTCCACAAAGATAATGATCACTGGATCCTCCTTTCCGTGAACTTGAGAGATAATGTTCTTGAGATTTTTTATTCTTTTCCTCGCGTTGTAGCCGATTCTAGTTTTTACCTTAGTGTTATCGAGTTGATTGTACACTATTTGGAATGTCAAACATTACATAGGCGGTCGTGTAGAGGTTGGAAGTAGGTAGCAACAAATGTTGTTATAGAGGGAGTTCGAAGACAAGTGGATGGAGTTAGTTGCGGGGTGTTTATGTTGATGTTTGCGACAATGTTGCAACGTGGCGATCTACAACCTTTCAGGTTCTCTTATAAAAATATTTCGCATATTACACGACAATTGGCATCATGTATCTTGGAATGCCGTTGTCTTTGATGGATTCGATTGATTTGTAAACTTTCATTTCAGAATATTTCATATTTTAACTGTTGCTATCACAATAACATTACTTTCTTTTATTGTTGCGAGTTTGAGTTGTCTTTGGTATGTTGCCTGCCAGTCGGGCGTCGCGTGTTGACTTTGGAATCTCTATCAGGTCCCGCTCGTCTGTCGTGTCATTAAATTCGTCGCATTGCATTCCTCGTTTCAAATTGTGTCCAGGTCATCCAAAGTTGTGCATATAATTCACTTTGAAATGATATTCGTGTCTGTAGTGCGACATGATGAATTGGAGTGTGGATGTCTTGTGAGTGTGAGGTTCGTTATGCAAAGATTCAAAGACAACTGACATCACGTCTCTTGTGTGCACTAAGAATCATGTACTTGTGACCGTTTGAATTGCATGTAACCAACAATTTTGCGTTCGTGATCGGAAAAAGAAAATTGTATGTCAAATTAACTGTTTGTACTTCGACTGCTACTATGACTGTTACATTACTTGAAGTTTTCAATGTCACATTGCTCAAAGCATACATGTCGAAGACGGATGCAATCATGACACCTTGTTCATCACAATTGTAAATAAGTATAGATCTCATCACCTTTCTGCACACCCGACGAGATGGTTGGCGTATTTTACGGACACTAAGTATTCTAAAGAAGTCCGACTGTCAACAACATCCAAATAACCGTCTCGAGCGAGATGATTGCCATGCATGTACAACTTACGCTTTACCAAAACAAATGTATTATCCAACAAGGATTCAATCATGACACCTTGCTCATCACATTTACAAACTTGAAGTTTGACAAGTGTGGATCCCGGTACACTATCTCACAGGCTTCTCGGATGGGCGTGCCTATCGCTACTCTACGTCTTCGAATATAATTATCCAATGAGGATGCAATCATGACACCTTGCTCATCACAATTATGAACTTGAAGTTTAACAAGTACGGATCCCAACACACTTCCGCACAAGGTTCCCTGATGGGCGTGCCTATCGTTATTCGTTTATGAAGTTTAACAGTTACGGATCCCGGCGCACTTCCGCACAGGATTCCCAGCACGTTTTTGAAGTTCAACAAGAAAGTATCCCAGCACACTTCCGCACAGGGTTCCCTGATGGGCGTGCCTATCGTTATTCGTTTATGAAATTTAACAAGTACGGACCCCAGTACACTTTCGCACAGAATTCCAAGCAGTGCCACGTTTTTGAAGTTCAATAAGTAATGATCCCAGCACACTTCCGCACAAAATTCCCGTGCGGCGTGCCTAACCTGTACGGGTTTGAACACGCTTCCTCATTTGGAATATCATTTATAAAGTTTCACAAGTATGGATCTCAGCACACTTCTGAATGTGGTTAAGCCCTGGATGGGCGTGCCTACGTTGCTTAGAATACAGCCAAAAATTAATTCGTTAGAAAGAGGACACAGTATAATGTCCTATTTTAAGGAATAACATGTTGAGATTAAAACAGACAGAGAGAGAGAGAGAGAGAGAGAGAGAGAGAGAAAGAGAGGTGGAAGAGATGAATGTGAGTGGGTGTGTGTGTGTGTCCCTCCCCGTTCCCTCGTAATGGAGATACCGGAGGGGTAGGTCCAAGATGTCGGACCTACCCTAACCGGGGTCGGTCCTCCATCCGAACCATGCCTTATTTTTGGCATACACAGCACACAGTTAAAAAAACAAAAAAAAGGGGGCGGGTTTTATCAGTTGTTTTTTAGTTAGAGAGTTTAAGGAGGACATCTTGGGCGTTAGTTTTGAAGGGTTGATACATATGGGGGTTTTGGAGAATTTTCTTGGTAATGTCGAGTAGTCTGTGTCTAGGGAAGTCATTTTCTCGGAGAGTCTGGATAGTTTGTTTTATTTCCTGTGCTGCGTTTTGAGGGTTTGATTCAATCGTCATGATGGTGATGATTGGTGGGATTATAAGGTTGATGGATTGTTGGATAGGTTTGTTTGAGTCAGCTTGGATGAACCTTGTGATAAGAAAGTTGAGTTCCTTTCTTTTGTCGTATTTGGTAGTTCTGTATTCGTCGGTGTGGGGGGTTGTAATGTGTATAGAAGTGTTAAGAAAATTTGCTTCTGTTCCAATTGTTGTGTGATTTATCTGTGTGTGTTCAGTAGTCTGTTCATTCAGTGTGATGAGGTGGAGAGGGTATAGGTAGAATTTGCTTTGGGTGCTTTTGACTTCTGGATTAATAAATTCTTTTATTCGGGGGTGAGTTGATGATGTAGACGTCATCAAAATATCAGGAGACATTAGTGAAAAGGTGTACTAGATTCTTATTACATTTATGTGTGGTTTTCCTCATCAATTTGTATTCATATTTGAAAAAGTAAATGTTACACCACGCTTGAGAACAACTTACTCCCATGGGTATCCCTAGGATCTGTTTCCAAATGTTTTGCCCGAGTGATGTGTATGCGCTGTTGATCAGCAAATCATTAATTGCGATTACAATCTCCTCGTTAATGGAAATATATCCAATGGGTGGGTTTTTGTACCATTCACATTTGACATCTATGTGGTTTTGCTTGTAGGTAAGTTTGCAAGCCAATTGTTTGTCTTTGTCATGCGTTCTTTTTGTTTGTCTAAATGTCATTCTACAGAAGAATTGTACGGTTACAGAGAGACCGCCTTCACTTTCGTTTATGGGTATTGTGTCGTAGCAGCGTGTTATGTCTGCTGTGAAGACTGTGTATACTTGGTTGGGTAAGTTGTAGATATAATCAGAGGTAAAGTCAATGTGCCACCAATAGGGTACCTGGATTCTAGTTTTTGCGAATGTTTGTTCGGTAAACTCTCCGAAGTGTGTTTTGACGGTTTTGATCAGAGTTTTGAGTATTTTTGCGTTCAGGTTAGCTAGTGGGGAAGTGATGACATCCGCAGCGTTTGTCAGCCAACGGAATGCATTTTTGTGTTTTTTGTATGTTGCAAAAATGTATAGTAGTGTTTTTTTGCCTACTGGTATGTCAGGGAATCTATGCTATAGCTGTCGTTCGAGTGAGTTAAGGAGGTTGGTGGCATTGATGTGGCAGGGTGTAAAGTCGTGGCTGTAGAGTCTTTGTAGTGCCAGGTGTCTAATCAGGTTTTTGCAGATGATTACTCGTGTGTTTGGTGCTTTGTCAGCACCTGATATGTAGAAGTGTTCTGTTAAGAAGTTGATTTCATGTTTGATTGCATGTTCTTGTAGATTGTTGTTTTTGTGGTATTGAATATTTTGCAGGTTCTGTGTTATTCGTTTGTTGAAGATTTTGTATGCGCATTCTTTTTGGGTATCAGTAATGTGTGCACCGTGTCTTTGTAAAGTATCAATGGTTTGTTCCAATATGTGAAGTGAGGCGGCGATGATGCTTTCCTTTGTAGGAGTTACACGCGGTATATAGTTGAGTCCCTTTTGAGTTAGATTTATGAGTTCAGGGTTAACGATGATGTCTGTGTTCAGAGTGATGACATGTGGTGGTTCATTTGAGGGTGTCAAGTTTTTGTCAAGTTCACATGTGAAGGTAGTATATCTAGGCTGGTGGCAAAAACAGTTTGTTCGGTTTTGTTGTTGCTACTCTTGAAGGTGAAAATCCCGGAAGACAGTAGTTGGTTTGTAGAGGGACTTGGGTATGTGGTTGTCATAGGTCCATGCAAATGTAAATTTTTCCATGATGGAGAGTACATCAGCGTTACAATGGGCAAAGATGTTCTTCATGATACTTTTGTATTTGATTTTTTCCATTAGTCGATTCACATAGTGAGTTGTGATGATAATTTTCTCCAGTTCTTTGCTTGCTTCACAACCGAGTCTTCCATCTTCTATTATCCGGAGCGGATGATCTTGCAGATAAGATTTTTTGTGGATGTTAGTTAGTTTCGTAGTTTGCAGTATTTTATGAGTTTGTCCATATGTATCAATTGATGGTTTTTACGTGGGTTTATAGGGGGGCTGGAGAGTGGGAATGAGAAAGAGAGTTAGGAGAGGGGTAGAGTAATAGTG
>BFEA01001101.1:171581-182678 GCA_003427395.1 Chara braunii
CTCTCTCTCTCTCTCTCTCTCTGTGTGTGTGTGTGTGTGTGTGTGTGCTCCACGTCAATTTCACCAGCACTTCATGCCAACACTGAACCCTTCACGTCATTGTCGCGTGTTCGCTCTTTCGTTTCCTCACACAGCGTCATTCGCCACTTCCCATCTCATCCTCCCGCACCATCGTCGTAGACAGGAAATGCAGGCCTACCTATGTACCGTAATCATAATACTGTTGCAACGGCTCGACAATGCAGCACACTGAAACCCTGAAGCAAGGTACATGAACGCTATCACAAACAGGGAAAAAAGAAAAAAGGAAACGGGCCGTTGTTCCCCCTCCGACCTTCAATGTCTAATGTATACAACCTGTTTGTTGGGTCAGATACAGTCTGCACGGGGCGGCACTGTCATGTGTAACAGACGAAGAGGAATTAGTCGGCGCTGAGCTCCACGCGGCGGTGAATTTGATGCCGGTCCCTGGATGGCCCGTCGGTGTGCCAATGTCGAATCCACCTGTATCGGCCCAAGGAAACAGCGTGGATACATGGAACGATTTGCATGTATCTGCGTTGTTCGCTTGGGCCGACGCGAACGGGGTGTTTAAACGTGGGGAATGCATCAGAACTCCAAATGAGTTCGGATGCATTCCCAACTAGTATGAATCACCCGGTTCGCATCAGCCCACCCACACAGTGCAGATACATGTAAATCGTTCCATGTATCCACATTGTTTCCCTGGGCCGATACGAACTGGTGGAATAGGCATTGGGAAAGCATCAGACCAGCAAAACCCTCCACATACAGTTCACAGGCATTCCGAACGAGAAAACCGGTCCGAAGCGTGGGGAACTGGAGGCGGAGATGTGCGGAATGGAGTCCGGATGGGGGGGGTGGAGACAGGCGGAGACAGGCGGAGACCGGTGGAGGCCGGCGGACGGGTAGGGAGAGTGGCGGAGGTGTGGGAAGAGGGGCGGAGGTGGGCGCACCCTCCGCCAGAAGCGTTAAGATGGAAATGGCGGAGGATGTGCCACACCTCTGCAACACACGACAAACCACCATGGATGTAGCGTACAGAGCTCTGTAGTTTGCATGTGCTGTGTGTGACTACGAGACGGGCTTCAAAAGAACCAAATGCCCCTATTCCCGCCCATCCAGTTGTTTGGCAGGCTATCTTCTTCGTCTACGATTTTCTTTAATTCGCGAACATAACAAAAAAAAAAAGGTAATTTGAGACCACCTCCGGAGGCGGTCTCAAAAAGGGTCCGCCCACGGCCCCGGAGGCCGCTGACAGAAGGGTCACCGTTTGAGGCATTTGGGTACCGAGCGTCTCCGGTGTGATCCGAAAAATGACTCAATTTTTGGGATTTGGGTCTTTTGGTCCTCGTGTGAGTATGCCTTGATTCTTTTTTTTTTTTTTTTTTTTTTTTTTTAAGGCCAGCCCAACCAATTCAATTACCTGTCAAATCTGGACAGTACACTTTAGTGACAGTCACGAGAGATAAGCGAAAGAACGTGAAACTGAAAGAAGTCAATGCAACACACGTCAGCCGATGAAAAGAGAGGGGAGGAAAAGAACTGATACACAAGGAGTCTTTGAAAAGCCCGAACGCAACTTCATTAAAGATAAACGTGAAAGAACATAGCGATTTCTCGCTTGGCGTTGACCCGACCGGTTTCGCGCGGCCGCCAAACCTCGCTCATCAGGGGTCTTAGAAGTCGTATCAAATAACTGTTCATAGACCTCCTTATATACTCAGTACAGTCGGTAACGCATATTCTAGAAGGCTGTCAAAATAGTCTGTCCTAGAAGGCTAGAGTCGGTACTACGGAGGACACTAAAAAATAAACCCTTAAAAAATACTAAAAACAACTACCGTAATACCTCTAGCCAAAGCGTCCAGGTTCATTCATAACAAAAAAGAAGCATCTCGGCCTGTGAAGGGCTTCATCAAAAACAGACCCGGTTTCGAACCCCACAGCTATCTTCAACAACTCGTCGTCGGGGTTTATCCAGAAAACTTATCAGCAAAAAACGAAAAAAAAAACCAGAAAATTTCACAAATCCCTCACCTGGTCCTAAGAGCGGACCCAACTACAGACCCCTTCATTCTGGTAAAAAAAGGTATCCAATTTCTCCAAATTCCTCCAAACTTGCGGGAAAAGCTGATCAAAGCCGTATCAAACAAATAATCATGGTACCTCCTCCTCCACAGTTCATACTTCAAAGCCATCAAAAATCTCAACTCCATCCCTTCGATCGAGGTGTAATTCCTAGCCCTGTGTAGGAACGAACCAATCATAGCCATTTTTTGTTGTCGATTTCAAAAAGACACGTAATCCTGTCAAACTTAAAAAACAAAGCCATTCTGCGAAATCGTCCTCTGATTCTTCAAAACTGGGCAGCAATTTACCCCAACGCCTCCTTGTACAATCCTCAGCTCGCATCCCAAGTAATCCCATGAACGGCCTGTGCTTGTCTGCTCGAGAACCAGATTGTCGTCGTAACAGTCTGCAAACTCCTCAATCATTCTCCTACCAGTCATTAAGGAGTTGTAATCACCTATCTTACAGCGAACAAACACCGAGACGTCATCAATTAGTCTAAAACTAGAGAACAATCCGCGATCCGCACCCAAGGAAGAAAGAAAACAAAACTCATTAAAGGCACAAAGCAAACATGCTAAAGCAGGACTAGAATATTTTCCCATGGGGATGCCGACAGTTTGCCGAAGGACAACTCCTCCCACGGAGATGAGCGTATGATCGAGTTTTAACTTCACGAAATCAAATATCGAATCAAAGAGAACGAACTTCCAACCGGTCTCAATATGGCCGGTAAGCATCTTGGCACCTTTCCCAAACTTCCGAATAGCAACACCTTTCACCTCTTTACGTTCTCATACATCAATGACCCATGCCAAAACGTCAAGAATAGAGAGCTGGGGGAGATGAGAGAACATCTCTTTAACATCGAACGAGGCACCAATCAAACGTTCATCTGGACCAATATTCGAATTAGTCTTCTTCAAGGTTACGACTAAATCGTCAGCACTCCGCAAATTCAAATTAGTGTTACGGGGTAAGTTCCAAAGTAAAGCACTTACAGTGCGCGAAACCGTCTTGCCGCCAACAACCGAGCATTCGGGGTAAGAAGGACATATGGGCCTCCATCGACCAACATCCTTGTGCTTCGGAATACAGTAGGTTTTTCCCAAAGATCCCGAGGTGTTCCAACGTCCAATCTTATCCAAACCCAGTTCATCATAGTCTTTACGAGCTCCCAAAAGAACAGATGGTTTCCCTCCCCCTTCCTTGACGAAAGCTGGATTATCCAAAGATATCTTCTCCAATCCAATCCTGAAATTCACGGGACAACAAACCAAAGTGTTTCCTCCATTATGGTCAATCGGAATACGTACCAAACCGTCCAAGCGTTCAGCGAGGTTCCCGACATCATCTTCAGTAATCGACATAGATCCTTCAATCGTGACATTATTAAAACAATACCTTAGTACATGGCTCTTCAACACATCCGTATCAACCATGAGTAGGTCGGTGTGGGAAGAGAAAGAACTTAGCAGTTGTCTTCGCAAAAGACCAACCGAATTACAAGCAGAGGGTCGAGTGGCATTACGGGAATTCTTCGCTTAGAAAGGAATGGAATGGAGATCATTCAAACGAAAAACGACGTGACCATCAACTCGAGGGAAATCAGGGTCAGAATCAACACAGGAGCAAGTAAGGGAACGAAGACAGGAGTAACTGTGAAAATTATGGATCAATTGTCCAACTGTTTTGTCCCGAGTCCAGACTACTCTCAAACGACGAACGAGTATCACTTTCCATGCAAATCCAATATCCATAAGATTAAGGATACGGGAACATAACTTCCTGACTTTAGTCTTGCATAAACACTCGTCATATCTTAGCCGAACAACCAATCGCCTTCTGACTGAGACTCCAAATCGTTTCTGAATAATAGTCGACAAAAAACACCGCAGTCGAAATCGTGAACGCTTCTCAGAAAAAGTCCTAACCGCACTATACGCGAAACTGAGCTTATCAAAATCCCCTACGTAGGTCAAGTTCCTGCTAGCCAGATTGCTCAGAAAACCTACCAAAGGTCCTTTGAAAACCAATGATCGACGTAAAAAAGAAATTAACTTCTCAACGTGAAAAATTGTCCCGCCTTTCATCTATCCTCTTGCATAGCGCTGCTCTGATCGTCCAAACTCACTCGAGACCAAACTCCCTCCATACATTCTCCGAACAACCTTCCATTTTTCTACCAACAAATCACCCCCAAACATTCAATACTAGCACGGTGTATATTCCTCCGTTTACATTCGTCCAAGATTCCCAGCAGGCTCCTAGAAGTAAACCCGATACAACAGCGAAAAAGAATCAAATCTTGATTACGTCTAGCCATACAAATCACACATTTTGACACATCACCAGATCGTCTCATCCTCCGTAGGCTTTCGCGGCGTCCTAAACGATTCTTCTTTCCTCTCTTGGGTTTATCCCTGCTATTAAGGGTGGGGCAGATCTGACGTATAATTTTTTTTTCGATATCCAACACATCCTCATCCGAGCATCGATAAATGAGAATCGCCACATAATCAGCCAAACCCCTACATTGCAACCATCGATAAAGCCGCTCATTTCGCTTTCCTTTGCTAGTCGCATGGCCATTCGAGGATCGATAAACATGTTCAGCCCAACGGGTATGCAGATCTCTAGTGGTGCTACCTACATAGATGTGTTTACACGAAGGGGAAAAAAGTACGTACACCAATGGTCCCGCAAGATCACTCAATACATCATCATCACACGCCAAGTAGCGAAAGATTAAAGCGATCAACCGTTTACCCCAAGGAATCACCCCAGAAATCAACAATAGACAGGTTGCCAGACATAACAGTCCATTTACTACTCTAGATCTCAACAACTCATTGGAATTACGAAGTTTGCACAAATAGCGGACCAAAGTCCAAAGATCAACTGCGCTCGGGAAAGCTACTAAGATACAACAACATCAGCATCGTCATCCCTTTCAACCGCTTTGGAGTCCTCAGCAGACACTTCCTACAACAGAGGTATCCTTCTCCTTACCTTTGTTTCGATCCTCTACCCCAAAAGCCTTCTCAACTCTTCTGATGGCAATCGCCTCCTTCGTAGGTTCGAGAGTAGTGTATGTGACACCTTAATCTCGACAAATTTCTTGAATCTCCTCCTTGTTCTTCCGTCGTAGGTTCTTCTTCTCCATCTGCAAGAGTCCATCACGATCATTGGCATCGTTGCCGGCGGACGCAGCTTTCTTCTTTGAGGAAGGTGGACAAGGTGTTTTATAAGTCGAAGTACCAGCGGCTTCATCCATTCGTGACTTGAGGTTGGTCCCCTTCTGCCGTTGACCCATAGCTAATCGCAACATCTCCGCCTTTAACTTCTCAACTTTCTTCTCAGCCTCGATTCTTCCGTTGACATCTTTAAGACACATCTCTTTCAGTAGATTAACTTCCATATTATGACGATCAACAATCTCCTTCAAATCAGGATTGATTCTGCTCTCGGTCCGTACGGTAGACGGTCCAGGTACACCAGTGATCTGATGAGGAGTCCCCTTCAAGCGGGATCTGGCCTGCGGTATCGGCGTCTCGATCGCGATGCTCCCTCTCTTATTTCCTGGACGCAAAGCTTCGGCCTTCCACAACTCGGCATTTGCTTCGGCACCTTCTTTACTCAAGGCCAAGTTGTTGATCCGTTCCTCCATGATAGCAAAGCGTCAATCGACAGCAGCCCTCATCTCATCTTGTTCCAGTCTTAACGCAGCCTAGCTTTGGTAAGTCCCCAAATCCGCAAGCCTAGCTTTGGTAAAGACTGGAAGAGTCCCCAAATGCGCAAGCCAGCTTTGTTCCAGCGCAACAGTTTTCTTCATGTGACACAGCATGGCGATTGTTCCAGCGCAACCGCTGACAACAGGACCAAGCAAGAGTCCCCAAATCCGCATGAATAGAAGGCATAGGAGTGACCGCCTCCTTCGCTTTGGTAAGTCTAGCAACATCTTCACGCAGCCTAGCGAGTTCTTTTGCTTTCTGATCTCTCTTATCGATTTTTTCGCAGATCTTCTCCCATTGCTTCCCCAACTCCTGATTGAGCCTCAAGTGTTGTTCCTTGCGTTTCTGCTTGTCTCTCAATCTCCTCTCCTCTTCTTCTTTCTCCTTATTTATTTGTTCAGTCTCTTGTTTCTCTGCTTGTTCTTTTGCTTCGTCAGCATCGTGCCTAGTCTTGATCTTGCCGACAATTTCTTCCAGAGTAGCCACCCGAATACGAAGCCAATACTTCTCGTTCGAGTACGAATTAGACTGATTGTTAGAAAACTGTGTCACAACTGTGCCTACTCCCGCCATGTTGCTTGGTCCTGTTGTCAGCGGTTGCGCTGGAACAATCGCCATGTTTGTATTCGCCTGTCCTCCGTTGAGTCTTTTATCTGGAAGGTGACAGAATCTTGAAATGTGACCCTGTTGTCCGCAATTGTAACATGACCTGTTATTCGTAATCCGCACGTTCGCTTGAGACGCCATTGATAATGTCGAGGCCACACGAAACGTAGTACTACTACGTTGGTTACATCGTGCGTGAAAGTACACTTTAGTGACCGTCACGAGAGATAAGCGAAAGAACGTGAAACCGAAAGAAGTCAATGCAACACACGTCAGCCGATGAAAAGAGGAGGGAGGAAAAGAACTGATACACAAGGAGTCTTTGAAAAGCCCGAACGCAACTTCATTAAAGATAAACGTGAAAGAACATAGCGATTCCTCGCTTGGCGTTGACCCGACCGGTTTTGCGCGGCCGCCAAACCGCGCTCATTAGGGGTCTTAGAAGTCGTTTCAAATAACTGTTTATAGACCTCCTTATATACTCAGTACAGTCGGTAACGCCTATTCTAGAAGGCTGTCAAAATAGTCTGTCCTAGAAGGCTAGAGTCGGTACTACSGAGGACACTAAAAAATAAACCCTTAAAAAATACTAAAAACAACTACCGTAATACCTCTAGCCAAAGCGTCCAGGTTCATTCATAACAAAAAAGAAGCATCTCGGCCTGTGAAGGGCTTCATCAAAAACAGACCCGGTTTCGAACCCCACAGCTATCTTCAACAACTCGTCGTCGGGGTTTATCCAGAAAACTTATCAGCAAAAAACGAAAAAAAAAACCAGAAAATTTCACAAATCCCTCACCTGGTCCTAAGAGCGGACCCAACTACAGACCCCTTCATTCTGGTAAAAAAAGGTATCCAATTTCTCCAAATTCCTCCAAACTTGCGGGAAAAGCTGATCAAAGCCGTATCAAACAAATAATCATGGTACCTCCTCCTCCACAGTTCATACTTCAAAGCCATCAAAAATCTCAACTCCATCCCTTCGATCGAGGTGTAATTCCTAGCCCTGTGTAGGAACGAACCAATCATAGCCATTTTTTATTGCCGATTTGAAAAAGACACGTAATCCGGTAAAACTTAAAAAACAAAGCCATCCTGCGGAATCGTCCTCTGATTCTTCAAAACTGGGCAGCAAATTACCCGAACGCCTCCTTGTACAATCCTCAACTCGCATCCCAAGTAATCCTATGAACAGCCTGTGCTTGTTTGCTCGAGAACCAGATTGTCGTTATAACAGTCTGCAAAGCCTTTTTTATTGTGTTTTTTTTTCTTCAAGGAATATCAGGGCAGTGGTGCAGAATTCGCCATTTCCGCATCCCTGGGCCGAGGTCTTATTAGCAAAGAGGATCGGATCGAATGCCTGAATGTGGACGCGTTTTATGCAGAGATGCAGGAAAACAGTTCAATCTCGATTTCCTGCACCTCTCTACAAACACGTCCAGATTCAGGTATTCAATCCGATCCTCTTTGCTAGTGGGACCACCCCCGTGGATTAAGGCCTCACTCCACTACTCACCACGTGCAGGAAACACAAAAGCTGAGGAAAAAAAAAAAGACAAATTGTGGACGTGAATAGGAATTTCGTCAAAACGAACATTTAAACTTTTTATATTTTCTGAAAAAAATTGAAATCTCAACTTTTGGCAAAAATTTCATGAAATTGAGAATACGGCGTTTTGAAAACACTCTACCTTCTCTCGACTTCGCTGAAGTCCATATACATCCACGGGGTCCGGCGTTTTCCTGCCTGGATGTATGTGGACTTCGGCCAAGTCCACTACATCCAGGGGTATGGGGTTTTCAGAACGCAGCACCCTCAATTTCATGAAATTTTGCCGAGAAATGAGATTTCAATTTAGTTCAAAAAATATATAATGTCCGTTTTTTTTTGTCTGTGTATCTTTCTATGTTCTAGCAGAAAACCCATTTTCATTTCGCACATTTGATGAGTATTGGAGCAAGGTCCTTATTTTTAATGCCTGCACCAAGGCCGGGTAATGGTCCCATTACTTTTTCCGGGTTCCGACTTGGTTGTTGAGGATTTCCTAGCCCCACATTTTCTCTAATTGGAAAAAATAATATACAATTTTCCTAGGTAAATTTACTCCAGTTTATTCCTGGGCAGCATTCAATGCCATTCATACGCACGGGGCACTCAGTCATAAATCTTTCTCCCGAGGTTGTGCCCACTCTCTCTATTTTTTTTTTCCACCACCAGTACTTCTCAAGTTCGTTGTTGCGCACGCGCTGCCAAAAAAAGTTGAGCCGAAAAGGCCTAACGATTCCCGTCCAAATCCATTCAACTCGAACCATGGCAGCCCGACGACCCCCTCTATGGGCCAAGTGCTGGTGGTTTAAAACGGCGACAACAAAAGGACGACAACCTTAGGATATCGTCAAGGGGGGCTGACCGGTCCCATAGACTTAGAAATATTGTTTCATTCATCTGGTTCAATCATGTGGATTTGAATTTGGGTCTGTATTGCATTAGTTCTTGGGTGTACAAACTGAGCTAGGCTCATTGGTTGCCCACCATCTTAGCAGGCTTCTCTCTTTTCTTTGGGGGGAGGTGACTTCGGCGCAGTCATGAAAGCAGTTTCAAATTGAGAATGCACTTCAGGCAATCCCGGGAACACAACCCACCCCCACGTGACCCCACCGGACCCGAAAAATAGGTTATATACATTCACCATCCCTGTTTTTTTTTTTTTTCTTTTTTTTTTTAATTTTAACAAAGCTATATTCTTCTCTCAATTTCATCTTTCACTATGTACCTACCACTACCCCTAAGCCTATACATGGGGGAAGTAGACGGAAGGTGCAGCTACTGGCAAAATGCTTGGTCTTTGAGTTAGCTGCTCCCCCCCTCACCGGCCGCCCAACCCCACTCCCTGACCACTGCCGATTAAGGCGGACGACAACATGCATCCCCTTAAACCACCAGTACTTTATAAAGTCGTGCCCGTTAACGCTACACGATTTGAGGAAACGTACGGGCCACTACAGGAACGCCTTAATTCATTCAACTAGAAACGTTTCTACTCTATTTTTTTTCGCGGCCTACAGCTGGGCCAAGTACTGGTGGTTTAATCTCTATATAGTTCAAATTTTCGCGGACGCCCCAAAGGAATTAATCGCCTTCCCCTTTGTCTGCCTTCTTTCAAAGGAAACGGACGATGGCCATGAGATATAATCGCGGAAGTGATGGCCCCTGGTAAATCAGAAATTTATTCACCTACTTCCCTTTGGATTAGAACGCAGGTCTGTATTTCAACAATACACAAGGTCACGTCGAGGTGAACCAACAGGCCAACTGAGCTAGGCCCGTTGGTTCCTTCTTTCACTATAATTGCCTCTTCCTATCCTTCATCCCTTCTTATTCCGGTCATATGTGTACAGCCGAAAGATCATCATTCATTGCATTCAACCATTGTTTCTATGCATAAATCTCGAAGAAACATTTCTCCTCTGCACCGGAAATAGGGAAAGATTGATATCCAACACTTCGTCATTCCATTTGTTTTATGTTTTTTCTTTTTTAATAAGTTTTATTAAATGGAAAGTCCGATTTTATTTCCAATGGAAGGAGGCCCTCCATCATTCCAGTTGACCAAATGTCAAATGATCCAAATCTCCAAACAGGTAATTTTGCAATCACCTCAAAATTTAATCTAAATCTCCTCACAGGTCTCACCCAACTGAGGAAGAGAAAAAAACTTTTTTCCTTTCAAAGGAAAGAAGAGTAAACCCTACAGATACGATCTTCACCGTAATAAGACGTGCCTTCATTATTGCTGCATCTTGACTCAAAGTTGCCCAAAATACAGGTATAATTATGACCGTACGTTGTATTCGGGTGAAGACGGTCGGCAGATCAGGATATGAGGCCCGCATTCTTTGTCCTGAATGATTTGGTCTCTGCGCGTCAGGCCCGTGCATCCAAGCACGTTAACGGCAAAACACCAGTACTTGGTGCAACTATCGGCCATGGAAAAGAAATAGAGTAGAAACGTTTCTAGTATGATGAACTTGGTCGCTTCTGTAGTGACCTATACATTTCCCAAAATCGTGGCCTGTTATTGGTGGTGTAACCATTGCGGGGGCCTTTCTTTCGCGTTTTTTTCTTGTGGAGTGTGTCAGGGGTCATGCCCAAAATTAGAAAAAAAAGTAGTTGGAGGCGGAGGACCTTACTCTCCTCTCCACAATGTCCACATGCACAGAACACAAAAAACTGTGGTCGTGTATCTTTCCATGTTCTAGCGGAAGATTCAGCTTCATTTTTGCACATTTGGAGAGTAGTGGAACTAGGCCCCAAGCATTGCCCAAACACTTGGGTTGTTTACGCCAAGGTCTCCGTAGACCTATCCTTTTTTTTTTCCCTTTTGATTTTTTTTTTTATTATTATTATTTTAATTACTATTATTTTTCTTACTGTTACTTTTTGAACAGGCCAGCATCCCTTCTGAAACACATAGTTGAAAGCTTGAAAGTTTGAAAAAAATAGTCATGAGGGTGACTTAAGCCACCAATAATTGGCCCAACTATCAAGTTATGTCGAGCCTTGCCGAGGCTAGAACTACTGGGCGCTAACCTCCTGAACGTCCTTAGAGACGAACACGGAAAAAATACAGAAAAAAAAAAAAAAAAAAAAAAAAAAAAAAAA
>BFEA01001102.1:2855-19509 GCA_003427395.1 Chara braunii
AGAGAGAGAGAGAGAGAGAGAGAGAGAGAGAGAGAGAGAGAGAGAGAGAGAGAGAGAGAGAGAGAGAGATTGGTGACTTTGGGACTTGACGACATCTGGATTCAGACTCGACATTGGGGTTGAGACATTGAACGAGGGATTCTTTGGGACCTGTTCCGAAGACTTGGTGTTGACGACATTCCCATCTTCCCCCTCTTCTTCGTCTGGTCCCCTCCTCTTCGTCTGTGTATGGTCTGGACCTGACACATTCTTCCTGTGTGTAGCGCCAGGCCCTTCATACCTTGCAACGATGATGATGTATGTTGGATCTGCATTGTGACATTGATTGGGTTGATCATTGGTATCCTAGCATTCCGCTGCGCTGTCTTGTACTATGTGAGGGAGGTCCGTCCTTGTTCTGGTTTGTACCATTACGGTATGCAACACTTTGGTATCTCCTCCTCCTCTCACATGGGTGATGCATAATGGGATGCCCTGTCAATCCCGGTCAAGTCAGGACTTATATCCTAGTCTTCCACTGTGCTACAAAGTGTCATTTGTATGTATCAGGATGAACACTGCTTGTTGAGATTCCAATACCACATTGTCCATTCAGTCCTTTTTATCACAATTGCGGATCCTTGGCTGTACATACATTGCCCAACTGGGCATGTATCAGTTGGTATCGGAGCACCGTACGTGAATCAGGACAACCTGATCTGACATCTGGACCTAACTGCCAAAATCGATTTTTTTTCTTCTTTTTCTGAAGATTCCGATTTTCGTTGTTCTTTTGGTTTAAACCACCAGTACTCTCCTTTTTCTTTCCGGTACTCTCACGGAAAGAAAGAAAAAAAAACAAAAAAGAAGAAGAAAAGTTGCAGCTGTGAACCTCAGAAAAGAATAAAAAAAAAAGGAAACAAAGCTTTGGCCGTGATTGCAGTTGTGAGTGTGCCCTCAATGAGGGCATCTCAGCCCCGTGGCCAGGTTGTCAGATTCCAAAAAGAGAATAAAAGGGGGAAAAAATGGGCACATGGATCCGGCCATGAAAATGGTTGGATACATCCCCCTAAGTGCCGGTGTGATGAGCCTTACAATCCTCTGACAAAACACAGCTTGAGCAGATCACGGACAGCTTGAGCAATTCACGGACAGGGACTCGTAAGAAACACACATCCAACAAAAAAAAGAAAACAGTAACATTCAGAATGGGACCGCCTTACCTGTAAGGTGCATTCTGTGGAGGAAGATTGTGAGCACGGCCTCCTGGACTACCCAGCCCGACATCATTGCAGTAGAGAAAGCATTTTTTTTTTCCCTTTTTTCCGTCACTATAAAATTCAGATTTATGGGACATTGCCGACACTGTGTCCCACCCCGAGAGGTTCGGGTACTGGCCAAGACATCGTAATTTCTTAACACTGGCGGAGGTACTGGTGGTTTAAGGGAGATTGGGAGACCTACTGAACTTGCAAAATTCGGGATTTTTATCAATTTCTCGAAAAAAAAATTCTCTGCAGAAGTTCGAACTTTTCTTTTTTGATTAGTGGCTCTTTATCTGGGTGATTTATCACACCCACCCCTCCCCACCTATGTTGTTGTCCCCTCTGGTCTTATCTTCTCTATCTGTCTCCTACCTGCGGCGACATTGGTGAGTTGCCACGTCAGCAGACCACGTCAGCAGGCCATGTCAGCAGACCACCTCAGCAGGCCACGTCAGCCGGCAGCCGGCAGCCGACAGCCGCACCTCGTCAACAGCCGAATAGTGCCATGTCAGCAGTCCTCCGACCGGCATGGATCAGAAGTTCGGGGAAACTGCCGAGGCCTATCAGGCCCGGATGCTGGCTTTGAATACCGAAGCCAAGAAATGGGCGGATAAGGTAGCAGCCACAGAGAAGAAGAAGGTAGAGGATGCCAAGAAGGCACGTCTGTTGGCAATCGAACAGCAGCGCCAGCAAGACGAGGCAGCAGCAAAGGCTGCCGATGAAGAACGAAATCAACGACGCGAGAAGATATTCAATGGAGAGCGAGTTTTGCTCACAATGGCAGCGGACTGGCGAGCCGAGGCCGAGAATGGTAAGATGGAAGAGCGTAAAAGCAAGATCGCTCTACTCGTCTCCCATTTCACGAATCTCCTGGCAACGTGCATTGCACAGCAGCCTCGACGACGTGGTTCAGACGCACAACCAGGCGTTTGATAAAGTCAACAGCCGCCTCCAGCAGTTGGAGCAACGACCTGTCGCCGCCCCCGATGCCAGCGCCTCCAACACCTCCGATCGCCTCAATGCATTGGAGATCGACGTCGGAACCCTCACGGACGGCGCGCAGCTACAGCAAACCACTATGCAACAACTGGAGCAGCGAATCTGTGCTGCCGCCGCCACACCGAGTTCAGCACCGCGAGAGACGATTCCAAAGTTCGATGGTCAGGAGATCTTCAGTGATTCGACGAAGACGGACCCGATTTCGTGGTTCCGCAAGTTGGAGCTCAAGTTGCAGCTACACCACGTCAGTGAGGACAAGGATCACGCGTACTTAATACTCCCGGTTGGGGGGCGCGTGCCAAGCATGGTTGGACAATCTCTTGTCCAAGTACGGGGTGGTAGCTGCCGACTTGTACACCAAGATCAGCTGATGATCTAAAGGCGGCGTGGCATAAGCAGTTCCAAGTAGAGCCGTCGAAGATTAAGGCAATGGACAAATTGCTGACCTTCGAACAAGGCACACTGACAAGTGTTGACTGGAGTGCCGAGTACCAACGCTTAACATCCGTCCCAGACATTCAGATGGGCTTCAAGGCCGTCAAACACTACATCACGAGGTCATGTTCGACGTTGGGCAATGCCTTGACTCACGTCGAGGACACCCTGAGGACAACGGCGGAGCTTTTTGACAAGGCCGCGCGGATCATTGTCACGAACAAGGAGGCCGAGAACCTCAACCGTTCATCTGCGATAGGCCCTAGCAGAGATCAGCATTGGCCGAAAGTGGCTGTGGTCGCAACGACAACGCCAATCGACCCTTCTAGCAAGGCCGTGTCTGCCATTGAAGGGAACAGACTCGCAACCGCCCGGGATGGTGGCCGCCCCGGCAAAGGCCGAGGACGCGGCAAGACGAAGACAAACACCACATCTATCGCCGGGTCCGGCGCGGCAACTCCAACCCCATGGCCCCACTACGGTCTCTTCGAACGTGCGTACAAGCTATGCACGAGATTCCGCTATTGTATGTGGTGTAATAGTGATCTCCACGACACAGTGGGTTGCCCGTTGAAAGGCAAGGGCAAGTCGGGAAACTGAGCACCGCCAGGAGTGAATCGACGACACTCTCGACGCCTTCGGAACCAGTCGCTTCGCGGGTGACCGCCCTTCGTTCCGAGGCGCATGCGAAAGTCGATAGTCCTCCTCTTCTATATTCTTACGAGGACTATGCTGGCCGACTCATTCCTACGTTGGGTACTCATGCTCAAGGACAAGACGTGTGTGCGACATCTTCTCCGTCCGGCAGCGACGACTTATCGTCTTCAAGTGGGTCTTCACGGGATTCAGCGCGCGAGTTCAACATAGAGCTCTTGGACCCGCTCACATCGGAGGATTTCACATGGCTTCGTCTCCGGACCACGGTTCGCTTGTCGGGACCACAATGAGCAACATTATGCGTTCATCTTCACACGTATCTATCCTTTTATGCACCACCAACTTCGCCGACGGATGGCGAAGCTGCGGTGGGGGACATTCTT
This sequence comes from Chara braunii, assembly GCA_003427395.1. Taxonomy (NCBI): domain Eukaryota; kingdom Viridiplantae; phylum Streptophyta; class Charophyceae; order Charales; family Characeae; genus Chara; species Chara braunii. The sequence goes on from BFEA01001102.1 coordinate 6,574, forward strand.
GCGTATGTTACTAAGGTGGCCAATGAGTTTCGCAAGCAGCGGTACGATTATAACAACGCACCGCTCCTCTATGTTTGCATCCAAGTTGGGCAAGCGTCGTGCAACGCTTTGTTGGATAGCGGAGATACTCGCAATTTTATGAGCCAAGCCTTTATGCAAAAGGTTGGTCTTGGTGCAAAAGTTCGGAGGAAGGCAAATCCGACAGCGATCAAGTTGGCAGAGGTCTTTATGCAAAAGGTTGGCCTTGGCTCAAAAGTTCGGAGGAAGGCAAATCCGACAGCGATCAAATTGGCAGAGGGAAGGACTCAACAACTTATCAACTGTTACATCGAGGCCATTCCGGTGTATTTCGCACCTCGTGCATGCAAACCGGTGACGTTTAATATTTTGGACACGGACTTCGATATCATTTTGGGAATGCCTTGGCTTGCAAGCGTGGATCACAGGGCCAACTTCCACCGGCGGACTCTTACCGTTCGGGACGCGTTCCTCATCCTTCGATCTGGTGCCAAGTGGTGATGACAAAGTCGTTTTGGGCTACTTGTGGCCCGACGACATAGGCCTATGCTTCCTACGGACCGTCGCGGTAGCCGATTCTTTCCCCACAGACTTATCTTCGGATCCCCGTGTGGTGCGGTTGCTTGACGAGTTCACCGACATCTTCGAGTCACCTACCGGTGTGGTGCCGGATCGACCAATCTTTCACGAGACCATTCTTGAGGCCGGTGCCGTGCCGCTGAAAGGTTGCATTTACTGCATGAGCGAGGAGGAGCTTACGGTCCTCCGCGTTGTCGTACGCATCGGTCCGGCACCGCACAAAACGGGGCGGAACCCTCCCGGCCGCGTCATGCAGGAGTTGGTCTTATCCTCGTCGCAAATACACATGGAGCTTCCGCAAGCCGCTTCGGCTGAGTGCGCCAACCATACCTCTCGCGAGCCCCTACGAAAGGATAGGGCCTACATGAGGTACGACTTACCTCCACCTTACGGGAGTCGTCACCTCCCTTCGATGGGCGTGTCCCCGCCGAGCTACCAGTCCACAATACGAAAGCTAATCAGTTGCAATCGCTGAGGTGGACCAGTCGAGGGCGTTTCTCGTTCGCTATAGCATAGGGGGTACACACGGTTTTACACCTCTATCGGACCCGCACGCGAACCGACACCTTGGGGGGCTGAGGTCCTAAGCGCGACTCCTCGTCGGTCGACTAGGACGCATCCTACACACCACGCGAACTCCATTCTAAAGATATAAAAATTTCAAACACGCCAGCACACACACATATACAGAACGACACAGAACAAACAACGCGACACCACTCCTAATCCTTTAGTCGTCATCCCATAACTTTTCGATGTGCAAAATCGGATAGGCGTCGTGCTCGCGACTTAGTATAAAACCGTTCGGACGCAGGGCTAACTCGTATCGACTCGCAATGCAAGCATACGCGAGCAGTCGATGGCGTACTATGTAGTACCCATACTCATGCGGTCCTCGTTACTCTCGAGGGTCGAGTGTCGGTTGACACGCGCCTTGAAGGATTGATCTCTCGACGTTGGACAACCGCCAAGTGCGGTTGAGAAACTCACCCTCGTCTGCACCCTGCAGAGAGTGGGTGGTGCACAAGTTCATACCTGTGGTGGCAGTCGTCTCTTATCGCCCTGGAGGCCAACTCCATCATCTAGGGCCTGAAGAGAAATTAAGGGGTTTGACTTTGATGGCTTCCACAGACTACAGCGTCCAACTATAAAACTCTAAAAAGCAAAGGATAACAGGGGATCTCCCTTTTCTCTCAAAAACATAATTTTTTTAACCCTTGCGCGCGGTCACAGTAGGCCGCGAGAAACACTCAAGACATATGTATTTACATCTATATGAAGGGTTATAATTATGTGACGATCACTTCTCACAATCACAGTGGGACTCCTCTCAACCATATATATGTATGTGATCGCAGACAGTCAATCCAAAGTCCGAACCGCTAGACATACCTGCAATCACATTAAAGATTCAACCAAAAGTCCATGCAGTACATGGGTTCAACTTCAACCATTCTCTGCACTCACACCCCTCACTTTAGCCATACAAGCCTCACTTTTGTGCAACTCCTCAAAATAAAATACTTAGTAGATTTCTTAAATGACCATTCAAATAAAGTCCGGGCGAAAACACAACAAAACAATTCAAATCACAAGGCTAAAGCCTTTAGGTTGAGTGGCAGGAGTGGATTGGAGTTGAATCGTAAATCAACGAATCGACAACCGACCTGTTATCGGTGATAACAGAAGATAATCCTTGTAGGATCAAGTTGAATCTAACCCAAATCCTGAATCAAGCGATCAAAAGGACGTGTAACACAAGACAGGCTAATCCCCAAGCTAAATCTATAAGTCCATGAAGAATAATTTTCATATCACGATCTTGCTCAAAATTATTATATTTAACTAAACCTAAGTCTAGCTCTAAGCAAGTGTCAAAAGAAAGGTAGACCTTGCCAGAATCTCCTCTATACAGAGTGGATTTCCAGAATCGCCACCTGTCGAAATATAACCCAACTCCTCTTAAACTAAGAAGATTTCGGTAGTGCTTCCCGTAGGAAAAATGCCTTCTTAGAATTTGTACTAACTGAAATATGAAAACAAAAACAATCTCTAATTTTGGAAAGTCAAATTTTGTCTAACTCTTTGAATTAGTAAAAATTTGGGCAGCACTCCCTTTAGAAAAGAAGCCTTTCCAGATTTTTACTAAGTCAGATATGAACTCATAAGCAAGACATGAGTTTAACTAAGACAAAATTTAACTAACTCCTTAGGTTTGTAAAAATTTCGGTAGCACCCTCTTTAGAAAAGAGTTAATCCAAGATTTATACAAAGCTAAGTTCAGAATCTAAAGTGATTTTGACTTCTCAAGGTCCAATTTTGTCTAACTCCTTGAATTAGTAAAAATTTGGGCAGCACTCCCTTTAGAAAAGGAGGCTCTCCAGATTTTTACTAAGTCATATATAAAAGTCAGACAAGTTGATCTTTGAAAAAACAAGAGCTGAGTAACTCCTTGGTTTGTGGAAATTTCGGCAGCGCTTCACGTAGAGAAAGTAACTTACCAAGATTTATACAAGACCAAGTATAATAAAAGATCCCAGAAAATGCAGGAATTGACCTAAGTAAAATAAACTTAGCTAAAAAAATGCAGGAATTGAAACTAACTCCTATGGCTCTAACACGTGGCGAGCAACTAAAGCAACTACCTATCAATTGAAACTTAGACTAAGTAGCGATCTCACTCAGCCACATGCAGGCCAAACCACAAAGGTAAGTACCCTCACCATCCCCAAGTCAACCTTGTCAAACAATAGTTGATGATCTTTCAATGATTTATCCCTTTATACCCAGCTTACGTAAGGCATAAAGCTAGACCGCCCAATCTTATGGGAACCTGTCTAGCTCAACCATAGAATATACACAAACACAAGGTACTACAACTTTTCTCTTCTTTGGGCACATGACCAGGCCACCCTAGTCGCCCTAAACCGTTTAAGTATCCAAGTTATATATAATTGTCCGCACTTTGTCTTTTAAGGCAACATATGACTGAACCAGTCATCTTAGATCAAGATTCGGCTTGTCCCTTCTTACCACAATTTTTGTTCTTAATTCGTACTCTCTTCGGTTGGTGATAAGCTATAGTCAGACCATCCAATCTTATGGAAAAATGTCTGATTAGCCTGTTCATAAGTAAGTAGTATAAAATATAAACAAATGTAACCTTTTGGTTCCAGCATGTGCGCGGCTCCAGAGCAGACCACCCAATCTTATGGGAACCTGTTCAGTCCTTCGCCCAAACTTCCTTCAAAATAAACAAGAGAAAAACTAATAAACATAAGAAATCCCAAACGAAACAAGGCGACCAATCCATCCAATCTTATGGAAAAATGCTTGGTCTATGAAATCAAGCACAAACAACCCTCGCAAGTCAAAGCAACCAGACCACCCAATCTTATGAGAACCTGTTTGGTCCTTCAAGCGTTCGACAAATAAACATAGCACTGGGCCCTCCAATCTTATGGAGACTCTCCCAGCCTTTGGTTGACCCAGTCTGACACATTCAATACAACCTTCCTCCCATCCTTTCCCCAGATGCAATCTCACAATTTGCTTTCAGTCAGACAAACAAAACTGAAATTGCAACTTGCACAATCATTCCTTTTGTCAAGTCTGGATTGTATCATGAAAGTCAAACATAAAAGTCAAAGTAAGGACACAAACAATCTACTCAGTCAAACATAACAAGGAATACAAATAATGGGTTATAGCTGGGTTTATAGAAGGAGATGAAAGGTTACCTCTCAGTTCCCTGCCTCCAGAACTCCTCCCGAGTTCCGGCAGAGCTCCCGCAATCGGTGGGTTGACTCTCCACAGAGTCTTGTTGTGGTCCTACGGGTTGCAATCCCGCCTGCCACCTTCCTCTCGTAACAAGACTAGACTTAGAGTAAGAAAGACAGAATAAGAGGTTTTAAACGCTCGAGATACAAGAGAGAGACTGACTGACTCAACTCGCAAGAGAGGACCTTGAAATCTCGATATGCCTGAGGGCCCCGCAATGGCGACCAAAAAGAATGCAGTGAAGCCGGCCGAATCACGCCCAACGCGCAAGTTACAGTCTCTCAAGTCGCAACAGTAATCCCTCTTGCAGGCCTAATCCCCCTCTCAAAGCTACACCTAGGACTAGTTTCAGTAAAAAGCAACTACCGTAATGAGAAGTAGCTGCACACAACGAGGGGCAAGGCTACATACAGTGCCATGTATAACCAAGCACAGCACAACCGAGCGGAACAGTAGTCAGGGCTTCTGACTGTGACACAGTCCAGCAACCCCAACTGCCCTGCGATCTCAGGGTGCACAACAATACACAGTATAGCGGCACATCGAATATACAACAACCGCAGTGGTATCAGTACAACAACGGAGAGCTCGCAGTAAACACTGCGATGCTGCACAACATGATAGCCTGCAAGCGAAGTGAGGCAAAATACCAGCAAAGAGTGTAATTTAAAGTCAACTATATATACAGCGCCATGATCAGCTACAAAAAAACCCCAAAATGCAGCAAGCGCCCAGCATGTACAGCAGTCCACAGTCTGCACAGCGGGATATACAGCAGAATGCACAGTATTCGTTTCCCAACAAGCAACCCAGCTAAATATGCGCAGCAAAACGGCCAAACCAACCTGAACCAGAATACGTGTAGTGGCCCAACTTCCTACTACTTCTCCTGAATAAAGTTGAGACAGATATGTCCTTCCTTGTTGTGCTTTCACTGGTAGTTGCCCACCAGTCCCTCTAAGAAGTTGTTCATGAGGAAGGATCCCTGCGTATTGGATAGAAGAGGGCCGAAGGGCCGACCAATGTGGTAGGATGAGATCTTGTTTGCTTAGCGGGATTTAACCAGACAAAACACCTCACTAGCTAAGAACAGCCATGCACCTGACTGCAATCCCATCAAGGCATGTGTAGAACAAGCCATGTATCTTCCTGCTCATGCCAACAGGTATGTCTCTGCAAGACCTTGCTCTACCCAACCTCTCCTTTTATCTCTCTATCTCCTCAACTCCTCGGAGTCCTCTCTCGTTGTGCTTTTTAATTAGTTGTCATCCATAGTCCAGTATCTTAACAGCCTGCCAATGTGCAACATGAGAAAGAATCTTCCAGACAAACATAGGAAGATATTCCGCAACGGACAGATACATCAAAGTAAAATCCCGGTGTGAGTATACACTAAGGAACTGTTAGGTGCGAATATGGTTTCGCATGCGAGAGAAAGAGAGAGTTTTCCATCCATAGGATGCACATAGATCTGAATGAATCTCTCACTAGAAAGTGGCCAGGTGCACCGTCCAAATAGAGGTACGCTTTTCCTCCTCGCACAACCCTCTCTCTCTCTCTCTCTCTCTTAGCAGTTCCTTCTGCATGGACGCACCTGGCCGTCGGTGTGGCCAGGTTCGTTTGAATTCTGCTATGAGCCACGGGCAGGGAGAAAACGGAGGCACCAGTGCGAACATGAACACATTCGTGACGAGCAGGATGGTGAACAACAACGGCGTTCAGGATGATCACGGCAACGGTAGTAGCGTGCTCCGCTGCATCACTTCACCAAATGTGCAAAATGAGAATGAATCTTTCGCTAGAAGGTGGAAAGATACGCTGCTCCTGAAGCCACCTGCTGCTGTGCCCGTCCTCAAGCAGCTAATCGAGAATGATTCTTTCACTAAGACATGGCCAAAAGCACTGCCAACCCTTTGGCAGCTGACTCGTATTCAGCTCATCCCGTATGGTCGAATCTCCAAGGTACGTGCTCATCCTCCTTCCGTCTCTCTCTTGGCCCGCTGCTACTCCCACTCCCTTTCCATTGTGGCTTCTCTTTCTCAAGGTATGAACGTACCTGGCCGTTGATCTAGCCAGGTTCAAGGGGAGACCACTTAGCATTCAAGGCACGATTACGACCAAGATCGCCATGAAAAAGGCAAGCACAACGATGAGTCTGCTCACGAAGACGGGCAGCATTGCCTGCGGCACAAAATTTCACGAACACGACCAGTCAGGAGACCACGATGACAACTACAGAGATGGTGAAGCAGATCACGGAGATATGGCTGGATCACTATGGCGGGCCCGAGCAGCAGAAACACGAAATCTGCAGCGTGAGAATCCGGATGGCATACTGTCCCCTGCCAAAATATGCAAAATGAGAACGAATCTGACGCAGAAACGCAGGAAAATACACCACCGAATTTTCTTCCCCGTATCTGTTTTCTTCCAAGCACAGCGCAGCCTCTGACTCACACAGCAGAAAAACGGCTACCCTGTCGCAAAATCTAACCGCGCCATTTGATTCGTGGTGCCTCAAAACCCCAAGTTAGGCTCTGATCTCGCTCAAATCCATTGAGAATCGAGCCAGATAGAGACTTATCAATCCTTCTTCTCCACTCTCTCTTCTTCGCCCGACTCCTCCGCGCACCCCTGTTCTGTTCTAACTTTCCAAATACTATCTCAACACTCAAACTAACACTCCCATTGCAACGTTTTTCTTTAGAGATCACTCTCTAAGGTGGCCATCCCGACCAAAGAACCAAAACAGATGTTGAAATAAAACAGGATCTCCTCCTCCTGCAGGATAAAAAAAAGTGGTATTAAATCCGTCCGCCATGCTCGTTTCTCCTCCCCGCTCCGCCATCTTCTTCGTCTGTTTTGAATGCACCTCTCCCAGACCCACGTCCAGATCCACTTCCCCTCCTTCCGTCCTTTAGGCAGGCCAGCGCAGTCTCCACCTCCGTTCCCATAGCGCAGAATAACTGCGGTTGGTCCGACCGTAAGCCTCGTAGGAAAAATAAAGGGAAAGTAAGAGGAAGCGCCCACTCATCCTAATTTATGCATGTCATTTCTTGCGCAGGGGCCATGCTAATCTTCTCTGTATCGTTCCAATTTTAACGGATGTCCTGAAGGACACAGGCAGGAAGATGGCACTAGGACTCCTCCACTGAGCCGTCTGGGCCTAGGCAACTCTGAGTGGTTTTCACCGTCTGGGTTCAAGCCTGAACCCATATATCAGCAGTTCGGGGTTGTACCGGCTGTGCTCAGCCAGCAGGTTCCTGTGCAGATCTTGGGGGTGGTGACAAATCTTCAAGTGAGTGCTTTGAAGACTGAAGTAGAGAAGGGTTCCAAATGCCCAGCTGGGCACAGTCAGTGCTGCTGCAGCCACCACCTTTCCCTATTGTGCCCAAGCACAGTTCTCCTTCCTTCGGGTCCCAACGGGACTGCTCACACTGCGGCCCCAAAAATCTGCAAAAATGCAGATTTTGGGACAGATCAATTTGAGGTGTTGGGCATAGTTCAGGTCACACTGCTGTACCTTTTCAGATGGGACAAAGCCCTGGCCGTCTGCACCAGTGGCGAATTGGTCTTTGCTGGTCATACGACGCCATCCACAAGTTGTGCAAAAACTCTTGTGAACGAATTTTCACCAATTCTTGGAGACAAAAATAATAAAATAAAATAAAATAAAATAAATAAATAAATAAATAAATAAATAAAATAAAATATAAAATAAAATAAAATAAAATAAAATAAAATAAAATAAAATAAAATAAAATAAAAGAGGGCATTTTACGGTCACCTCCAATAGTGACCGCAATTTCCTTGGCCCTGCAGCTCCAGAGGCCGTTGACAAATGGGCACACAGATGGTACATCCGGGACTTCGACAAAATCCGTGTGGCTAGTCTTGTCCCTCACGGGCCCCAACGGGTATGCTCACACACGTACCTCTCACGGCAGATCGTGGGTTCACCAATTGTGCTAGCCAGTGGCCTCAGCACCGGTTCCAAAACCAGTACCAGCACCGACCCCATCGACGTGCCCACACTCAGTTCCGACAACAAATCGTGGTTGGAGGATGGTGCACCTGCGGAGGGTCACTGCCACTTAGGTTTTCTTCCGCCTCGTGGGCCAGTCACCCACCGGCTCACATTCACGTTAAAACTCTTTGGCCCATGTTTCAGTAGTTCATGGGTGTATCAATTGAGCTATCCCCGCTGGTCCCCACAAACGACCTTGGTACCAATTCTGGTGCCGCGTTATATATATATATATAAAAGGTAAAAACAAAAGTAAAAACAATACGAGCATCGGGAACTCGCGCTTTGGGGAAGGAGACCGTCGGTGCCCCCTCTCAGTTTGGTCAACCGGGCCCATGGATGGGCCGGCAACAAAACCAAGGGGGATAGCCCCGCTGGACCCTCGAACTCTTCAACATCTTCAACCACTCCAATGCTCCGTTGCCGCTGGTCGCCGCCCTCGATCCTTGTACCTCCGCTTCAAAAATCCAATGCCATTACCAATAGTGCTAGTGCCCAAGGTTGACCTCAGCATTAGCGAACACCTATGTGAGTGGGTGCCACGCGACATGAGGGTCCACTGAAGTGTTTCAAAGCGACACCCTGACCTGTCAACTAAGTCCACGACCGTCAACCTCCCACTTCCACCGCGTGAAGGTCCCTACTCGCGTTCTATTTTCTCTCGCATGCTCCAATCAGCGCCCAAAAACAACATTATTGCCTTATGACATCTTCCGTATGAGCGCACAGGTCATAGGCAAACGTACCACGAGACGAAAATCTTTTCAATCCTAGTTTAATGAGAAATAAAAATATGGTCGGTGATCACGCCGGTTCTTCAATCATCAACAAATAAAAATCACGCGCTCCTCAAGCCTGCGCGCCCACACACTCTCTTCTTTAGTCAGCCACTTAGTCAACGTAAACCACAAATGCAGTCGTGCCTCGCGCGACATGCTTAACTTTAAGTCAAACTTATTTCCCGTTACTTACAAAAACCAGGGCAGATACCCAGGGTATTCGCACCGACAGCGCGCAACTCGATGATTTGTTGGACAAAGGTTGGATCCGCCCTAGTAGCTCCCCATATGGAGCGCCAATTCTCTTCGTATGGAAGAAGAACAAGGATCTACGGTTGTGCATCGACTACCGCAAGCTCACCGCGCAAAGCGTCAAGAATGCGGGGCCTCTTCCTCGTATTGACAATCTCCTTGAGCGTTTGGGTGGCGCGAAGTACTTTTCTAGGTTAGATTTGAAATCAGGATACTATCAGGTTTCGATCAGGCCGAATGATCGCTAAAAATCCGTGTTCGAGACGCGGTATGGGCATTTTGAGTGGTTGGTCATGCCTTTTGGCCTCACTAACGCCCCGACAACCTTTCAAGCGGCAATGACCAACGAGTTCCGTGCGATGTTGGACCGGTTCGTGCCAGTCTACTTAGACGACATTCTCCTCTATGGTTAGACATTGGAAGATCATCTTGAGCACCTTCGAGGAGTGTTGGGGACGCTCCGCCGCGCCAAGTACAAAGCCAACCGCGACAAGTGCGAATTTGTCTGGCAAGAGCTGGAATACTTGGTCCATTTTGTCACACCGGAGGGCATCAGTCCGTTGTTGGACAAGATTCAAGCCATCCAAGAGTGGTCGGAGCCGCGGAACGTCACGGATGTCCGTTCGTTCCTTGGCCTTGTCGGCTACTACCAACGTTTTATTAAGGGATACTCGAAGATCGCGACCCACTTGACCAAGCTTCAATGCGAGGATCGACAGTTTGACTTCGAAGAGGATGCGCGAGAATCATTCTTGGCTCTCAAAGCCGTGCTATTATCGCCGGAGGTCTTGCGCATATACGACCCGCTATTGCCAACACGCGTCACTACGAATGCGTTCGGCTATGGCATTGGTGCTGTCCTCGAAGAACACGATGGGGTGGATTGGCACCCGGTCGAGTACTTTAGCAAGAAAGTGCCCGTCGTGCACTCCATTGATGATGCACACAAGAAAGAGCTCCTAGCCTTTGTCCACTCGCTCAAGTGGTGGTGGCACCTCCTCCTCGGTCGAAGTCAATTCTGATGGGTAACGAACAACAATCTGTTGGTCTTCTACAAGACCCAAGACACTGTCAATAACACCATCGCCCGTTGGATGACCTTCATCGACCAATTCGACTTCTTTCCCGATCACATTCTGGGGAAGTCTAACCGTTTTGCGGATGCTTTTTCACGGCGTCCGGATCATTGTATTGTAGTCTATTCGACCTTTGAGATCGACGACGATCTGCGGGACAGTTTCATCCGTCGGCTACCAAGCCGACCCTGAGTTTCACGACAAGTACGCGAATTGCTCCTCTCCTAATTCGGCGCCTTCTCACTACCGGATCCAAGAGAGGTACTTGCTTGTCCACACGTGGGGGAAGGACCTTCTTTGCATACCGACTGACTCTCACTTGCGTACACGGCTTCTTGGCGAGTTCCGCGATGCTCCCGCCACCGGACACTTTGGAGTCAATCTAAGGATTGGCCGACTTCGCGAGCACTTTTGGTGGCCCGGCCTTCTTGGCGACGCCACATGCTATTGCGAGTTATGTGAGGTTTGCCGATGCTGCAAATCCCGCAACCATCGTCCGTACGGCGAGTTGCGACCATTACTGGTCCCGTTGCGCCGGAGGGAAGTAATTGCCATGGACATTACTGGGTCGTTCCCCAACCACAGGACCGGTGTGAATGGGATTCTCACGGTGGTCGACCAACTCACCAAGTTTGCCATGTTTTTGCCTTGCCGCTATCATGCTAAGGCATCGGAGTTGGTCGAAGTTCTTTACGCCGGTTGGATTCTAACCATGGGTTACCCCAAGGAAATCGTCTGCGACCGCGACACTTGGTTCATGTTCGAATTTTGGTTGGCACTCATCAAACGATGAGGCTCATCTCTCAAGCCAAGTTCAGCTCGCCACCCCCAAACCGATGGCCAAACGAAGAGGGCGCATCAGACTGCACAGGTTCTCCTTCGCACTCTCATCCGTGCCGACCAAAAGGATTGGGTTGAGCGGCTGTTAGATGTCGAGTTGGCATACAACTCGTCCATCCACCCGCCTATCGGGATGTCGCCCTTCGAGTTCGAGCACAGCTCGCTGGTCACTTCTCCGTTGGACACAATCATTCCACGAACGGCGGAGATCGACGACCATCGTCTTTTCTTGCGTCGGATGCAAGAGCTACTTGTCAAGGCACGCGACCAGATGACTAAGACGTAGCAACGCATGAGCCAACAGGCCAATCGCCAACATCTTCCTTGTCCATTCCGCGCCAGCGATCTCGTTTGGGTTTCCGCTGTGGAGTTCAGCCTCGAACAAGATATCTCTCGCAAGCTCCTCCCGAAATGGATGGGGCCCTGGCCGATCGTGGCACCCGCTGGGGATGCACCCGAAGGACCTTCATCATTCAGGTGCCCGCCCACTTGCCCGTCTACCCGGTCTTTTATTGCTCCAAGTTGGCTCTTTACACGCCAGCGGAACATGATGATTTTCCCGGGCGACCATCGCAAGTCCCACCCTCTATGGACGGTTTTCAAGAGGTCGGCGACATCATCTCCCAGCGACGCTACGGCAACAGGCTGACCGAATACTTGGTACACTTTGCGTACTGCACCCACAAAGCTGACCGTTGGTTGACCCGTGCCGAACTCCAAGCAACAGCTCCAGATGTTCTCGCACGCTACGAACGCAAGATGCAAGGCAAGCCGATATCTTCGGCTCTGCGTCGCACCCGCGTCCAGTTTCCACCTTCAGATCGTCAGCTTCACCGTCGACCCGGCTTGACTTCATAAGGAGGGTGGGGTTGTTACATGCTGCGCCTACAAACAAGGGCCATTTTCAGGCCCCGTGTTGTTTCAGCCTGAAAGCGTGAAAACAAGGGCCTACAGGCCCTGTGTCGTTTCAGCCTGAAAGCCTGAAAACAAGGGCCTACAGGCCCTGTGTCGTTTCAGCCTAAAACAGGGCCCTCCAGGCCCTGAGTCTTTTCAGCCTGAAACGGAGGGTCATTTTCAGGCCTTTATAAGATCGACCTGCCCTGAAACATGGGCACCAGACCAGGGTTTTAGCTTATACCATTTTGGGCCTGTTTTCAAGACAACCTTTGTTTGAGCTTCAACCCCAGGGTCTGGCAGGTTTTGGCATTGGCAAGAGCAGCCTCCTGGACGGGCCAGCACTATATAAGACTGGCCCGCCCTGCAGGCTGCAGGTAGTTCATAGTGACTTCCCAGGCACTTCACATGCAGGAGGCAGGAGGCAGTCTTCAGGGTTCGGCAGCAGCACTCTGGAGGAGTGCTGCAGTAGTAGTAGCGTTAGGAGTAGTCTTCAGCGCTGGGCTCTAGTAGGAGCTAGAGTAGCGTTGGAGAGAGAGAGATGGTTGGCGGTGGCCAGGGAGACTTACCTGTGGCGCCATAGCTCCAGCTTCGTCTTCGATGTACCTGCAACAAGGTGCCACCTTCACAAGTTAGTACCGGACACAGAGAGAGAGAGAGAGAGAGAGAGAGAGAGAGAGAGAGAGAGAGA
>BFEA01001102.1:37610-58555 GCA_003427395.1 Chara braunii
GGACTACCCTGTTCCTTCCAACCCCCCCTAGTTCATCAGTAGGACAACTCTGTTCACCGGTACCAAACGCTGTTCCCTCTTACTCCCGCAGCCCATGCCACCCACATYATACCCCTCTTCCCGTTCGACTTGTTTACCAGTGATCGGCCCCGTCCCGTCCTTCACAGATTTCAGCATTGCTTCATGATTTCGGGCAGCCGGGGCGTTGCCTTCTAGAGGGAGGGGATAGTGTTACGGACTTCGCCAGGGCTCGATCCCTGGTCTATCTTTTTGCTGTTTCAACTGTATCCCGTTTTCGGCCTGGCACCCTTTTTCCAAACCCCTCCTTTGGTACCGTAGGATTTTGGACAACTGGCGCCATGCTGCAATTCGGGCGCCACTTTCAAATACTGCATTTTTCAGTTCTGCCCTCGGGGCCTTTGCAGAAATGCCCCTAGTACCGTATGTGTCACCGGTACTTATACCGGCTCCCCGTACGGTACGGGGACCAGTCTCGTACCAGTTCCCTGCTGCTGTACTCGTACTCAGTGTGACTCGCTGTTTTCGGCATTCGGGAATCCAAGACTTAAACTTTGTGCCTTGCCACTGTGTCTGCGTCCGATCCTCAGTCCGAGTCCGTCGTGTCGAGTGAGTGAGTGTGTGTGTGTGCTCTCACTCTCCCCCTCTCTCTCCTCTCCCTCGGCTCACCCTCAGCCTCACGCTCGTTACATAGAGGGTGGGAGAAAGAGGACACCCCAGTCTCACCGATCAAGTAACACGCAGCCTATCCGATCTTACCCCATTAACTTGCATCACAGTCGAGGCTCCATATAGCAGACCACGAATCCAACTGCACAGGATGGGTTGCAGTAGAAATTCCCATCTGACCCAATCATAGGCCTTCTCAAGGTCTATTGATACAAAAGCCATGGCCTGTCCTGTGCATTGCTCCTCCTCCAGTATTTGCTGGGCCAGTAGAATATTCGACAAAATCTGGCGACCTGCCACGAACCCAGTCTGAGTACGATCGATAATGCTTGGTAGGGCTTCCTTCAGCCGGTTTGCCAAGATTTTGGCAAGTATTTTATACAGCGCGTTCAGGATCGAAATCGGGCGCCAATTTCGCAAATCCTCCTCAGCTCCCTTCTTAAATAGTCGAACAGTAGAACTACATATGCATCCGCGAATTCTTGTGGGAGGGCTAAGCGCCTCATTGTAAGCTGATGTCAGCAAAATGACAAAATTTTTTTGGAGTTCCTTGTAGTGCTCCGTCGGCATTCCATCCAAGTCGGGCGTTTTAAGCCTAGGGAGCTCTGCTATCGCTCTTGCGACTTCCTCTGTCGTAATATCCTCTTCCAATTTACGTGTCCGCGAGGTTGAGGCGGCGCTGGACATGGCTCCAAATGTCCTGCTCAGTTTTGCTGGTCGTCTCCTCGGGCATCCACCTCTTCTCCGTCAGTAATTGGCGGTAAAAATCGGTAACACATTTCAAGATTCCCCGAGTAGCACGCTGCTGTTCAGTCTGGCCATTGAAGGGGTGGTCCATGGCTGTCATTAATGGTGCTGAATTTCTTGTTGCCACCGCGACAAAGAACTGGCATGATATTCGTTCCCCCAGTGTGATCCATGCCTCTTTGGTGCTTCATTTAGTAGCTTCTTCTGCCTGCCACTCCCTCCATCCTCGCGCTGCCTCCACTCTCTCTGCCCACCATTCTACCTCCGTCTAGCTCTCCTCAGGGCCCTTGTTCAATTCCTCCATCTTTTGGGCATACTCCTCCCCTGTTTTCCTGTGCGCCAGATAGTTTCCCCGCAGTAGCCTCTGCAAAATGTCCCTCAGTCTTTGCATTGCTATCATGATTTGCTTCAGCAGCTGTTCCTGAGAGCATTCTTCAGTCCAGTCTTCCCAAAACTTTGCAATCACAGGGTGATACTCCGGGCTTTTAAAGACCCATGCTGGGATCGATTTCGGCGGGCGGCCCATCTCTAGGCGACCCACGGGGAATATCGCTATTACTGCTGAATGATCCGACGTAGCCATCGGTACGATTCACACTTGCTCCACTGTCTCGTTTAATCCACCGACACCCATATCATATCAATGCGGCTTCTTCGGGTTACAGTGTTTCCCCAGAAAGTAAAGGCCCTCTCTTGTGGGTGCAATGTTCTGTAGGAGTCTGTGCATCCAAGGCCTGACATTACGTTGAGCAGGGCCATAAATCTACAAGTGAGTTAAAGTCACCTGCTATTATGAGGTTGTCAATATCCGGGACTAGCGTTTGCAGGCGTTCCCACATCCGGCGCCGTGTGCCCATCTCTGTCGGCCCATATATTGTAACCACCCCCCAAGTCGTTTCCCCCCATTTGAGCACCACCCAGGCCCATCTACCCCTAGAGTCATAGAACCAGTCTGTAACTTCTCCTCTAAAATTGCGGGGAGATAAGAATACGGACTCCTCCCCTTGTGCCCTGCGCCGGGGCCCAGATCTGGTGGCCCTTCCACCATAAAATCGGTTCCACCGGTTCCACCGTTTTAGCCTCGTTCAGCTTAGTCTCCTGTAGGCACACAACATCTATCTGTTCCGCTTTCCCTTTCCTCGCAAACTCCCTTCGCTTGGGCAGTAGTGAGTGAGCCCCCAAGCCTCTCACATTCCAAGTCAGCAGTTTCAGCCTGTTGCAATTTTTCCATGTTTGCATCACCCTCCCTTCCCCTCTACCACCCCCTTCTACCGTTTACTTCTTCCTACGTCCAGATTATGCATCCTAAATTTGTAAAAATATTATCGTCCTCTATTATTTGCTGGGGGGGTGTCTACGTCCTTGGGACACCCATTCAAGATAAGTATATACCATATTTCCTAACCTTCCCTATTCCTTCCCCTCCTTCCCCCCGTTCCCAAATACCGGTTCCTTTTTGGAACTGCTCTCCCCCCACTTGTTCGTCCTGTGGCAAACGCTCATTAACACTGTTAAGCACAGCCAAGGATGTTGCATGTATCAGATGATAGTCTTGAGGGAGGGCCGTGCGGCCATAGGCTTCAGCAAATCGTATCCAATGCATGCTTCTCGTTCCTAGCCTCGGGGATCCTGGCCTCCTGGGGATAGCTTCCATGAAATATACAAAAATGACATGCTCCTCCCCATCCGTGGTCTGTCTCACGAATCGTGATGCTGATTTCTGAGGCAACGCCACCACCTCATACCTTGGGCCCAGCCATTCAGTCACCTTCTTGAGTACTTGCTGTTCCTGAGGTAGGCGAGTCACTCCGAAGGTTGGTACCTCCGTCGCTCCCTCCAGGAGTAGTCTGATTTCCTCTGGCGCCCGCCATAAGACGATCGGGCAGACGTAGCCCTCTCCTGCCTTCAGTACGTCATCCAACCTAGCCCCCACTCGCTCCTGCCGTGCCAATCTCTCCAGCTGATTCTCAGGTTGCTGTCGCTGTTGCCTTTCCTGCTCCTGCGTGCTCCTGTTCTCAATGCTTGTTGATTCCGCTGGTATGGCTCTTTCTTCCGACCCCTGCCCCTGCGCTGTATGTCGATCCCCTTCTGATGATCGCTCCTGTTGCTGCTGCCCTGCAGACTGGTGAGCAGACTGTTGGTCCTCCCCCAGGCTGTCCGATGTCTCTGTTGTTGAGGACTCCGACGAACTCTCCTCCTCTTGGCTGCTTGTCTGTTCCCCCACCCCTTCAGCTGGGAGTCCAAAGCTTGGTTCTCTAAGAGGGACCGATCCCGATGGTGGTGGCGATTTGTCCCTTTTTCCTTTCCCTCTGAACGAGTACCTTGGTTCATACCCCTTGGTTCCCAAGGGCGATCGCTGTCTTTCCCTTGTATTCTTCAGCCTCGTTCGTGAGGTTTCCAATGAAGTCTGCCGTCCCGAGGTCGCATGACTCGTATGTTTCTCGCATTTCAATGTTGCTTTGCTGGAAGAGAAAGTCAGGACTGGGAAACATCCGGCTGATGACGAGTTCTTCAAGGGTCCCGCAGTCACCTGTTTTTGCCTACGCCAGTATTTTAACGGTGAGCGATCCATCGGGATCTGATCTGCTATAATTGGCGTTTCATACACCGGCCTTCCCGGTTGCTGCCGTGTGCCCGACTCCCCGAAGCTGTCCTGCTCGCCTCTCTGTTCAACCTGCCCTTTCTCTTCTCTTTCCTTTCTATCATGCACTTCCTGCCCCTCTTCTGTCTGTGTTTCTTCCCCCCTCTCACTTTCTCCACCTTGACCCTCAGACTCTACACCCTTCTCTCCTCCTTCCCCTCCGTCAGCATCCTTCCCAGTCTTTGTGCCTTGTTCCCCCTGCTGTCCGTGAGTTCCCTGGCTGATCGTTTCCTCTTGCCCTTTTTTCTGCCGGCTGCTCTCGCCCCTTTTTTCGGCCACCCAGGTCCCCTTTTTTGACTCTTCCCCTCCCTCGCCCTCCTTTTCTGCCTTTGCTGACTTCCCCTCAGCATCTTTCTCCCTTAGATCCCCTCCTGCCCCTTGGTCTTGACTTGAGCTTGTCATTTTGGGTCCTCTCTCTTGTTCCGGCACCTGTTCGGCTTTCCTTTTCCGTTCTTCCCCAAAGCGCCACTGCGGATTGTCGGTCTGCATGGGATCATCTCCCCTCCCTTCCCATGGCACATTCCAGCAATATCTACCTCCCCACTTGGCTGACTTCCTACGTCTCCCTTCCTGGCGGAATTGGTTTGTTGCATCCTTTCGCGTCTGCGCTGCTGTTCTGACTTCATTCAGCAGGGCCTCGTCCAACTGGAGCTCCAGCTCATGCCAGGCCTTGCTTTCGTCTTGAGGGTTTGACTGCAAGATTGGGTCCATGATACTTCTCACCTCCCTTTCGTGCAGCTCCTGCAATGTCTCAGTCGGCGTCAAACAACTTCCATGGAGCCCCATATGGCCATGCGTGAAGCACACTTCACAAAATGGTGTTTCACTCGTTACTACCCGCACTTCCTCAAAGCTGTAGGGTCCTATGGCCACCGCCACACTATTCTTCAGCGGGTTCTTCAGCGGACCATCCACAACATATCTCACATACTCTCTTTCCTCATCATCCACCAGCTGTTCGCTAACTATTGGGCCAAAAAAATATTCCACTGCTCCCCTTGTCCACTTGGCTGCCAGGAGGGAGGGTTTATATACCTTCACCCATGGTCGTTTCCGATCAAGCATGCTGGCCATGTTCATTTCTGCTGGCAACTTCCACGGTTGATATGTCACTTGGCTGTGCACTTCTGCCACGTGCAAGTCGTCCCCCTTTCTTTCATTTATGAGCGAATCCCTTAACTCGACCGTCAGCTCTTAAGTATGTGACAATCGTTTCCCCCTCTGTGTCAATTTCCCCTCGCCACGGGGCCCTCCCCAACGTCCATGCTTCCTCCATGTGTCCTACCCATTCCCGCTTGGCTTTCCGCGACCAGCCTGCTGTCCCTTCTGGCATCTTGCATGCCACTGTATGCGCCCGCATGTACGTGTTCTGCAAATACATGATTTCATTCGTTGGCCACGCCAAGCAAACTCCTCCATGCAGTGCATACTCACTCAATCCAGGCCCCTCCACCGGTTGGCGCAGCAGATATGAGCGCCTCAGAATCTGCATGAGGCGCCATCGTTCTTGTGCCATCCCCTCCATTTCCTCACCAGTTTCCCTCTCCCCCGCTTCTATGTAATGCTCCTTTCATAGGCTTTTAGCTATTTCTTGAATCAGTCTTCCCCCTCCCTCCTCCGAATTTCGTCCTATACTAGTTATCCTCCTGTCTCACTCCTTGAAATGGTTCACCATCCGTCCACTAGCTGAATCCTCTCCCACGCTTACCGGCAGTTACCTTACCGAACGCTATCGAGGACGTCCTCGCTTTATCGCCAGGTCAACCAGACCTTACAGGCTCAGTTTCTCAATTCCCGCAGTATTTTCGGCCTATCGGTTCATCAGAAGGAGCTCCTAGATCTCCCCCCGTGTGGTTTCCTCCCCTTCCAAACACCCCCTCAGCCCCTTCTCACCTTGCAGAGTCCATCATCTTCTACTCCCTTCCTACCCCCCTCTCGATATTCGTTCAGTCAGCATCATTGAGTTTTGACTCCGACGGGCCTGCCCGACGGCAATATCTGCATCGTAATCGGAGCCGCCATCACTAATCAACTTGACCCTGTGCAGTTCGGCAACGCCTCCTTGTTGAGTCCGGCGGTGAAGGAGACTTCTCGCACGGCCCTTTGTTTTGTGACACCGACAGCATCCACGTTGCATTAAGATCGGCCTTCGCGTGACGTTGGCTGAGTTTCCTCCATAGCCTATTAAGGTTGGCCTTATCCACGCCTTCGACGCCTTCTTGCTGAATCAACTTGGTCAAAGAGAGACATTCGCCGCGGTGTTTCGCCGCTCGAAGAAAAAAACTAACAAAACTACCCGCGATCACTTCGCCACGCGGTGCCTCCTTGTCGAGTCCGGCAGTCAAGGAGACTTCTCGCACGGCCCTTTGTTTTGCGACACCGACAGCATCCACGTTGCATTAAGGTTGGCCTTCGATGCTGAGTTTCCTCCATAGCCTATCAAGGTTGGCCCTATTCACGCCTTCGACGCCTTCTTGCTGAATCAACTTGGTCAGAGAGAGCCATTCGCCGCGGCGTTTTGCCGCTCGAAGAAAAAACCTAACAAAACTACCCGCGATCACTTTGCACGCGGTGTGCTAACCTGCGCTAATTTTGTGCTATAAGACTGTTCCTTTTTTTTTTTCTTTTTTTTTTTAGTGTAAACAGCGCTTTGAATAAAGTCGTGGAAAATAAATGGTGGAGGAAAATGAGGAAAAATGGAAAAGGAAAGGGATGAAAAAACGCAGTGCCCCTTCCCTTCCGCATGGGTCCTTCCCTGCCTACCTAATGGCCTGTCTCTGCTTGGTTGGGTCAGTTTGTTTCGGTGACGAGATGAGCTATGATTGGCTTTTTTGGACACTTAAGCAAGTCTCGGCAATATTTACTTCCTTTACAGAGTATGCCTTTGTCGACAAATGATGTATTATCAATGGTGTTGGCTGTTGGGCTGCATGTTTCCTGTGTTTTGCAGCAAGGGGTGGCGCAACTTGTGCTTGGCGTCTCCATTATCCGTGGCGATAATATGTATGTATGACGTTACTGGGACCCTTTATCACGCGCTGTTTGTCGTTTCCCTTTTCAGTTTGGTGCATTTTTCATTTTCTGGAAGTTCTGCTGTGAAAAAATGCAAGCGTATGGGAAGAAATTGCCTTGAATCCTCTTGTCGTCACGATCTGTTGAGATTCGGCCCTTTGTTCCAAAGGTTTAAATAATTTTGATCTGAACCCTCTTGAACATAATGGCATCCTTGGGGTTGTGGAAATCGGAATGAGATTGGAAGTCAATATTCTCACTTAAAAAACATGACATCCTTGCTATCGGCTCTGCCGCCTGTACAGGGGCCTGCTTTGTCATAAGAGAGTACCTTGGTCCATGGTCAGCCTTCACAGCTCAGTGACTACATCTTGCTAACACACAAGAAGTCCGAGAGATCAACTCATTATGAAGTAATTGGAATTGAAACCGTGACCTGCCACCGTACAGGTGAATCAGCTAACCAATTGGTAAAGTGAGCTGAGATGGATTACAATTCCTGATGTCATTTCTGTTCATCTGACAGATGGAGCCACCAATGGAAGTTCTGCTGTCAGGCTGTGGCAGATTTGTGGGAAGTGGGTTTAGCAATTCCTCTCTCTTTTCAGAACCATGCTCTTGGCCAAATATGGGTAAGGAATCTAAAGATATGTGTTTGTGGTCTGCGTGGAGGTGGGGGAAATCGAGTTGCCAACCCTTGCAAACTACCGTCTTCCCCCGAACACAATGCACCCTCATTTCGACTGTATCGGGCCGGAAACATACCTTGTATACGTTCATTTTCAGGGTGCGTTATGTTGGGGGGAAGACGGTGGAACAATAGGAAATGATGTGTCTCAAATAGACAAGCAGATAGCAAATGGCTGGGGAAAGTTAAGTTCCCTTTCTCTGCAAACAGGAACGTGTCTCTTATACACATCTAGATGTGTATAAGAGACAGCCTTGTATACGTTCATTTTCAGGGTGCGTTATGTTGGGGGGAAGACGGTGGAACAATAGGAAATGATGTGTCTCAAATAGACAAGCAGATAGCAAATGGCTGGGGAAAGTTAAGTTCCCCTCTCTGCAAACAGGAACGATGTGGAATACTTTGTCTGAAAGAAATAAGCAACTAGATAAGCAAAAGAACATTTAAAACACCAGCACTTGCCTGCTCGCCCAGAACTTCCAGTGGTACACAAGGAGGCCGCAAGTCTGATGTACCAGCCTGGCCGGGGCCGGTGCGATTCATTGGGGCGCAAAACATCTAGGTTAGGTAATTTAGGGTCCTGAAGTACTGCCACGTTAATGGGTAAAATAATGAGGCAACATAAGGAATCGGCTGAACCAAGTAAGGTTATCCAACTACCTGGTGGTGATCATCTTCTCTGAGAAACATTTTGTGCCATGCATTTGGTGGTTCTAGTCGTGTGGATGCATGTCTATGTGCATTGGGATCTAATAGTAGAGTGGTGGTGATGATTTCTGCGCATGTGAAAATGTCCCAGAATTATCAGGCCTCGTGTCGTTCTAGACGGGGAATCCAAACCATTAGTTCAAACTACCAGTACGCGACGGGCGGGATGTACCGGGGCACAAATTTCACTGGAATACATCCAGGCAAAACGGTCCTAGCATGCTACCTGTTTTGCCTGGATGGATGACGAGCGAAGAAACAGCACCCTGGTATATCCCGACCGACGCGGCAGCATGCACGCCGCCGCCTCTGAGAAAATGGCTGGGAAACGAACTGGTGGGCTCATAATTGATATACTACATCTTTTGATGGCACATGTCATACTTTTCGTTTGAAATAGGCCAGAAAAGAAAGTGCCACTGTAGTCATGTCGTGAGTTTGAGAATGTGCAAGTCTAGCGCTGGTTTAAAACCCCGCGAGTCATTAGCCGCTGTAATGAATGCAGTTTTAGGGTTGCCTTTTTTGCCATTTTTTGGGAACTGCTAAAGTTGCCCATTCTGAACATGGGGTGTGACTTGAAAGTACTTGCCCCTTTTCTTTTTCAACCCATCCGATTGATTATACGCATGGCATAGGAAGGCATATTCTTTCTCAAACTAGGGAGAACAGTCATCGTTGATCCTGTTTGGACCTGTTTGGACATGAAATATTAGTTACACAGCTGCAGAGTCTGATGTTTGGTCGCCATGTTATCAACATGGTCACTGTCAAGCCACCGCTACCTCTGAGCCTCTTTTTGCTGAGGCGGAAAGCACCTGCCGGCCAAGCTTTTCCCAAGAGCTAGAGCGACGTTTCTTTTTTTTTTTTGGCTGGTGCCGCCACCCATTTTGGTCCGGCACCCGAAGAATACGGTTTTGTCGCAAATTGGTGTTTCGAGCTTGGCTGTGGAAGGTAGTGGTGGTTCAGATCACCAGAGTCCGTAATGACCTGCGGGAATTGTATGACATGATACATGGTGTCTGCAGGATGGAATGGCCGCAACATAATTGTGGCCAACCATGGCAACATAATGGTGACCAACCATGGCAACAAAAGAAAGCTATGTATACGTGCTGTTCAGCCACTGTTGCATGGTGATCTGTGTGGTCTAGGATGACCGTCCAGCTGCACCGTCAGGGCCTTGGCCCAACAGCCGACATTCAACAATTCCAGGATCAGGCAAAGACTAGGTTCGACATTACAAGTTCACGGACAGTGCTTTTTTTTTTTTTTAACCACCACGACATCCGGGACTTTTTTTACTGATCCAAAACCATGCTGTGCGCCCAAAAAAAAAGGAAAACAACCGGTGTTGGCCGCTAGGCTACCAGAGTGGCCCGGGACCACTTGCCCGGCCGGGCCAAAAAAAAATTACAAATTAAAACTGAAAAAATATTTCTTAACTTCATTTTACTTCATTTTTTATCTATTTTTTTGGTAAAGAATTTCGATGTGACCCTGAGGCAAAAGTTAGTCATTGGATTTTTCTGCATAACATAGTTTTTAAAGTTTTTTTTTCAGATTTTTTTTTTTTTTTGTTGCTAGGACCTACTTTCGCCCTTCCAGGGGCCTGGACCCACTAGCAAGGTATTCTACCACGCCGTTCAGGATTTCGATCACGTGTGGCATCGAGTGACTCAGTACGGCCGTCGAATAGATCGGATCTCGACGGCCTGGTAGTTTCCGAGGGGGGACTGTAAAGATGCCCACCTCCCGTCCAATGAGATGCATCGAAAGGAAAAAAAAAAACGAAGTTGGACTAACTTGGACATGATAGCTCGTGGCTTTGCGTGGGCGGGAAGTCAGGATTTTATGGGCTTTAAAGGGGGGGGGGTGATTTCCAGACTTCGTTTTTTTTTTTTTGGCTCTGAGAAATAGAACTTGAAATGTGAAATTCGAATATTGTGGTGCATCTGACAGGAACGCTTCCGCATCTGTCGGATGGCCTGCTAAAGGCATTATGAGATACATCGCGAGGAATGTATCCCAATACCCGTTACTTGTTCATCCTCTGGAATGTGTTCGTGGACACATTTTATTGCCACGGTACATCACTATGAAGACTTACGTGAAGGAGATGGCACCAACCCATGAATTCGGGTGCACAGCTGTTCTTCATAGTTTTATGTGCTATTTCAATTCATTTTAAATCAGAAAACGATCCATTCATGCAAATAAAAAATCACTTTGTATTTTCCAAAAAAACATAAAACTGTGTCACACGTCATAGAATACTTCGCTAGTGGGTCCAGGCCCCAGGGCTGGCATACAAGGTCACCCGGGTGGCCCGGCTGGTAGCCCAGTGTTGGTGTGATTTCTTTTTCTTTTTGGCTGGCGGGACAAGCCATTTTGGTCCAGTAGCTCCATGCCCCTGAGTTTTACGGATGTGTACATTGAACTACATTCACACTTCTTTTTTTTTTGTCTGGGGCACGAAGTGGTGGTTTAGGACTCATCCTTTTGGATAAGGATGGTGGTCACTGTAATCGTGTGTACTGCCATAGCCATGAGTATTACAGCCTTTTTTAAATTCAATAGGCAATTAGCCTTTTTGGAATTCAATAGGCAATGTATAGTAAGAGTCTGACTAACTGCCTTTCCATGTCCGTTTTTAATACTTTTTATCATGTTTCCTTTTTTTGCAGCTCAATATTTATTTCGGTTCTCTTTCTCACCAGATTTCTCCAAATAGTTCAAGGCGTCGGGGGGTCATTATAGCTGTAGCTCCTATCTGGTGGCATTTTTAGGTCTTTACCTAACTGCTGGATGCCCCACTTGTGCACAGGACCGGTGCAAGTGGCTCGTTTGGAGTTGCGACTGAACTCTGCACACGCCCGTAGTGTATGATTGGAGAAATCCCTGATGTCTTCGAGGGATGGCCCACGTAGGACTCTTAGGACGTACAAATTCGAGAGTGTCCCTCGATCTTCTGGCATCACCTAGAAATATGACACTGCCAGTGAACTCGTCACGAAGCAAAGAGTGATAGCGTCAAGCTGGGTCCCATTGGGACATTTTTGCATCAGGCAGGTGCTTTCCTTTGCTGCTTATTCTTCTTTTTTTTGCTGCTTATTCCGTCCTTTGAAAACTACAAAGGTGATGGCCTTGAGATATCATTATTGAACTGACTGGCCCCGGATAATTCAGAATCCTTTTTATTCTGTTCATGTGACAGTATGTGGATTCGAACTTGGGTCTGTATTCTTGCAGTTCAAAGTGTGTACCGACTGAGCTAGGCCCGCTGCTTATTCCGTCCTATTTGATGAGGTATTCCCTTTTTAGAGGGGTATGCACCCTCCAGTTCATCACTGTGGAAGTTTGAGAAGACCTGGGTGCCCTCACAGCTTTGCGCTCAACTTTTTCACCAAAGTCTTGGGTTCTCTTAACTTCTCTATCATGCGGGGCCATTTTCTGTGGCCAAAATATTCGAATAATAAATGGAAAAGGAATAATCTTCGACGTCATGGGGAGCCATGAGGTTTGTGAGATCGGCTTTAAGGTAATGGCGAATATAGGTCCTACCAAGATTTGTGGACAGGGATGAAGAACCCTGCCCTTGTCTCATTGGGTAAGGGAGAATCCGTCAGGTATTGAAGAACAGTTTGAACTTATATAGCAGCGTAAGAAGTTGAGATTGATAAAAAGCGTAAAAAAAAAGCTTCAGATTTCACATGAAGGATCTACCTGAGGTGCTCCCAGACGCTGTGGTTATTTTTGAACCACTGACGCTGACGTGTGACTTGTCAGAGCTCGTGTGAGTCAGCTGCAATTCCGGCCAGCAACAGCAGGCAGCTTTCTGACACTTAACTCGTGCTTGCTTAGCGTGGCTGCTTAGTGGGTGCTTGCAAGTATGAGCGCAGAAGAGGATAAAGACGGAGGGGATATGACGCAGGTAGCTTGACCTTTTGTGTAAGAAATAGTCATGTGATGACCAGCGCTAAGGCACCAATGAACTGTCGACTTGAACACATCATTCTTGTTGCTACACCTGCAGGCCATGTGCGCACAGTTGACATGTTCAGCACCTGCAAGCATCTCAGTTTCCGCCAACAGTCAGAGACTCGTTTCGTATGTGACATAAGATTCATTTGCTGAGGGACATGTGCACCATTGAAGGGAAATGGTTTGGGAAGCGTGTGCTGTGGACAGTGTGGAGTGTGTGCATGCAAGGCACCAAAAAAATTGTCATTTTGGAAACGTCTGCACTCTCTCTTTTGAAAAGGGATGTGAGAAGTTGCAGGGTATGCTCACACTTCAACCTTCCCCAAGGGATCTTGATGGAATTGAGATCAGTTATATGAACTTATACCTAGGAAAACCATAGTGCAAGGTCCCCCTTAGCTGTGAATCTAGTTCTGAGAGCAGGATTTTAACTCCTGGTCTGTTCATTAGGAATTACACGTGTACTATTCACCCACCATAGGCCAGAATTCCACGTTGATTTTCATCACCCACCCGAAGTGCTCAGGTGCTAGTTAAGGGCTGGGGCCAACGATGTGGGGGGGGATGTGGCATTCATCTGACAGCTAAGGGTAAGGAGTGCAAGATTTAGGCACTAATATGCATCCAGGAAACTCCTAGTTTGAGTGTGTGCTTACTAAAAGCTTCTGTTCATCGGAAGCTAAGTCTGGTTCTTTCTGGTGTATGCGGTAAGGGTATATGGCTTTGGTCCTGGGCCGTTTGTGTCCTGTGGAGGCCACGAAGTTAAGGCCAAAGTAGGAGAGGCTCTGGAGCCTCAGAAAGTAGCTTTCGACAACTAGGCTCGGATGAATTGGTGGTTCAAACCACCACTACCTCCGAGCCTCTTCTGCCGAGGTGGAGAAGACCTGTGTGCTGAGCTTTGTTAAAGTGCAAGCGCTGTGCTTTTCTTTTTTTTCCCTTGGCTGGCAGCGCTGACAGCCGTCGTGGTCCGGTGGTATTGTTCATCTGAGGAACCTGGAATGTTGCATTTTCGATTCTCGATGTTGCCTGGGAAAGGTAGTGGTGGTTTAAAACCACCCTTGCCCCTGAAGCAAGTCCTGGACTTATTGGTTTTCCTGAGCCTGGAGCACTGACCCAAAAAGTTTTGGGTCTAAAAGTAAGAGTGGAAGATTTTTGTCAGTAATTGTGTAAAAATTCACCAAAGGACGTGCACTGGAAATTTCACACACTGGATTTCTTTTTTTTTCTTTTTTTTCTTTTTTTCCCTTTAAAACCCACATTAAGCAACAAGATATATGGAGGCCGGGGACCTCACAATTCAACCCGGAGTTATCCCAGCAGCATCAGCCGGCTTAGCTTCTGAACATGGCCTGAGCCCAATTGTCACACATCTGATCTGATACTCGTTACCTTACCTTTCCTAACAGTCGCCCTTAAACCTACCGCAGTAACCTCAACCCCGCTATCTCGACTTCTAGCTCCCCCCCATCCCCCCACTACCCCACATCCAACTGGCACCGATCAACCCTGGAACAGGGCATACCTGTTCCCCCGGGCCATGCCCCCCGAGTCTAACACGACTCAGCTTCTGCCCTGTCTCCCCTATTTCTATGCAACCTCCCCTATTTCTATGCAACCTTAATGTTGATAGTGGCGATCCTCCTGCGGATCTACATCAGGACCGAGGAGCCAGGTCCGTGGATTGCTTTTTTTCGTTTGTATGTTAAAGAGATGCCAGCATTGCGCTGCTACAGGGAGTGATATGAGTATCCCCCCCCTATCAGGCTTGCCGAGTGCTCCAGTTTATCGGTGGGGAGTGGCACCTGCTGGAAACTGGGTCCAGCATCCCTCACATCATCTGCTGGATGTGAACTTCACACTTAAGCTTGCCAGGCCCATTACCTGGTTTCGGCTGAAAAGGCTACCTGCCTGTATTCTGATTCCTACTCTTGGCAGCTGGATGCAAGGCTAGAGCTGTCCTTGGGTGGCCTGCTGTGAACAAAGGCTTCCCGCTGCCCCTCGCCTGTCTGCCCCCCCACTTCCCACGGGGGGGGGCAGTTGAAGCGTATCCCTCCTTTCTGTATTCTACCGATCTTGCCTGCTCCTAAGAGTTTTTGAACAAACCGGTCATGGACCTCCTGTGCCTTGTTGGGGTGCAGTCCATGTCCCTCCTTGCTCTTCTCCAGTCAAGCCAGTATTCCGCCTCGAGCACGGAAAGGAGCCCCTCCCAGGCCTGGGGAAATGGTTGCTGCCTTTTGTCTATTTTTTTCTGGCAACACCTCTTCCAGAATGTCCACAATTCCAGGGGCCCCGGTCTTTGAAGCAGCTGGCACTGGAAATCCTCCGGCAGCGGTGGGGAGATGGCTGGTGAGAGGATTGCTGGTGTGATGACCGGGAAGGGTGAGCCCGTCGGGGCGTGCTGCACGGCTGCCACTCTATCGCAGATCTGGTGCGCCTTTAGACAGTCAATGAAGCAATGCCGAATGTCCTCCACCGTGGCCACCTCGCACAAGGCACAAAGTTCATTGAGGCAAGATCTGTGGCCCAGGCTTCTACGCTTGTTCAGACGCTGGTTGACCGGCAAGTAGCCACTGCATACTTCTGACTCGCATGTGTCGGATTGTCAATATGGACCTCCACCTACTCTCGATCGTGTCTGCCACTCCACGGATCTGACTTGCATGTGTCGGATTGCCAATATCGACCTCCAAGGGTTGGCCATCTGGTCTGTCATGCTGACTCCCATGCTGTCGGTCCACCTACGCTTGATCGTGTCTGCCACCTCCACGGATCTGTGCCTGAGACTGTAGCCCAGCCTGGTGGTGTGTTGCAGGAGGTTGAACCTTCACTCCGGGAAACCAGGGCGTCTCCGCAGCTTCCACACCCATTCTGCTGGGTCCACCTCGAGGTTTTGGATCTCCACTGTGGGGGTGAAAACTGTGAGATCTGCATTTTCCACGACCCTTATTTTGTGCAGTAGGGTCTCGTTATGGCCAACTGTCGACTGCGCTCTTGCGAGTGCACTGACCATGGCTTGCGGGGTATCAATGCCGTGCACGTCGAACAGGAGCCGTTCTCCACCCGGGCGCGCCGGCTCTCCGAAGGGGAGGGCAATTGCGGCCACTTCCTCCGTGGTCATCGTGGCCCAGTCCCCAGGATGCCACTTGGCTGGTCTGTCCAACAACCGGACCCAGTCTGCCGGAATGGAGAGGAGCACATCCTTGAGATTTGCCTGAAGGTTGTGGCACCCTCCGAGGATTGCCCTCAGCTCTGCGACGCACTGGAAATTTCAATTTGCCACAGGAAATTGATCCGCAACATTGAGTAGCAGTTTGCTGATGGGCAAGGTAAGCAAAGTACAGACGTAGCTATACACAGGAGTCTTTCTCTATGGTAGTATTTCTGTATGGTAGTATTTTTCACTTGCATGGCTGTGGAGAGCATACTAGGTATGCAAAACAATTTGAGCAGTAATGTGAGGAGCATTCTTTGCAATGTGTCAGAAGCACCCTAAGCGGCCTTTCTCTGACAGTCATCTTGGACAGACAAGAATGTAAGTCTGGACTTTTCCCATGTCTATCCTTGTTAGGAAAATGCCCCAGGTTATCTTCCCAAAAAGCTGATTCTTTGTTTTCCCTCTGTGGCTAAAGCAACATCAGCCAGATACACATGGGCGGCACACACGAGGCACAAGGTTCTTTTCATCTTCATCACCTCTCAGATGGGGTCCAGTGCTCATCTGTTGTCAGAAGGACGCTGACACAGATCAGCCGACGTTTTCTGTTCATTCATGATGATTTACCTGCTTGTCGCAAATTGTGAAGTTACCCCTGTCTGTATCTTTCTGTTAGCTGGACCGTACGCGTACTGCGCATTTGTCGGTAGTGCCCGATTGGCCACCACCCTTTTCTTTTCCAATTCCTCGTGCAATTATTAACAAAGTGATGGAAAATTGTAAGCCCGGAATTCTAGCCTTGCGTATGGATTTCCTTTTCCCGATGGTTGGTTCTCTCTTCAAGGTCAATGTTCATTCAACCTTTTTTGCTCAGTGGCTGTGCTCGACTTTTTCCCATGTCATCTAACCTGTGACACTGTTGCTAGCCTCGTCTATTTCGGAAAAAGAAGAAAGCCAGGAAGTCATTTTTGCTATTCAAGACTGCGAGTTGAAGCCACCTATTTGTTAATTAGAGTTGATTGATTGGATGTGGCAGAGAGGTATTGGTGCACATACAGGTTTTGTAAAATAAATATTGCACACATGCACAGTGAGAAGAGTGAATGCTTGCTCGCTTACAGCGCGCAGACATGTGTTGATGTTTGTTATCGTAAACAGTGCTTCCTGTTTTCATCACAAGTCCTTTGTTGCTCGTTGCCTGCACGCATTGCTGA
Source organism: Chara braunii (assembly GCA_003427395.1). NCBI lineage: Eukaryota > Viridiplantae > Streptophyta > Charophyceae > Charales > Characeae > Chara > Chara braunii. Next base: position 54,443 of record BFEA01001102.1, read on the forward strand.
ACGAATATCACTGGTCTGCTGTCCTAAGATACTAGAGTTTCACCGACATTCAACATGCTTTTCAATGGCCATGCAGCTCTCATTCTGGTCACGTATTGAATCGCCCTTGACCGACCATGTGATAGCCATGGGGCATTCATTCTGGTCATGTATTCCTGATTCCAAGCCCACAACCATATACTCCTGACAGTTTATTGCCAGATTGGCAATGTGCTGGGACATCTATTGGGAAAGAACTGCACCTATTGCCAGGTTGGCAATGTGCTGGGACTTCTATCGGGAAAGAACTGCAGCTGAAGGAAGGAGGCTCTCGGGGCTAGCAGGGAACGCACACTTTTACTATTTTTTTCGTAGTTTTTACTATTTTTCAACTGAATTTTCATGCTTGGTTGAGCGGAAGCCTGTCATATTAGTTTAGGTCTCTGTGCCAATTTGTATTTGTTGCTGCAATACACCGAAAGGAGCACGACCTCTCTCTCTCTCTCTCTCTCTCTCTCTCTCTCTCTCTCTCTCTCTCTCTCNCTCTCTCTCTCTCTCTCTCTCTCTCTCTCTCTCTCTCTCTCTCTCTCTCTCTCTCTCCATGGCAACAATGGCAACATGACAGAAAAGGAAGAAAATTCCTCTGCTGATCACCATGCAAACGACTTTTTTTATGATGGTCGTGATTGGAGTGTTGCTGGCCATGGATGCCTATTGCTGAACAATGGAAGAAGAATAAGATAATCATGAAAGAGAGACCATGATGATGATCACTATGATGTGATCCCTGCTATCCATTTGATATGACTCAGATGATAACGAATTCAATAATAATAGTCTTATTCAAGTTATTCTCTGCTGGAGTGGCGGTTGTACCAAGAGGAAGAGGATGAAGAAGGTGGATTTTATTGTTTTGGACCCCACCATGGTTGTCATGGGGATTTGATTGGGCATCCATGCAGCAGAGGGGGCGTTGCCCACCATGAAGACATGGGCCTCATGCCTGCCGATGCTGGCAGTGGAATCATGGGGATAGCGGGTTGTGTCTGGCAGTGTGACGGCATGCTGGTGCCATCATGGACAGGACTCTGTGACGGAAAGTGGCCAGGAATTTTGGGCCTTTCTCCATTTTACAGCAGAAAATGGGCAGGCATTTTGGGCTCTGTGTTGCAGGCCAACGCCAAGAGCTCTGCGATCAATTTTATAAAAGGCGTGGCATGGTGTTTTTTTGTCCTTTGGCCACTTGGCGGGGTGGTAAATGGCTGGTGGAAAGCTGGGGGGTTGTGTCGGATGTGTCCAGAGGCTCCTGGAGACCCTCCACCCATATCGAGCTCAGATTGGGATTCAGGTGTCTGGATCCAATCCGTGCTTCTGAGAATGCAGTCTGTCAGGCTGGTTACTTTGCAGTTTTCGCATCTCTGTAAGGTTGTGATCGCTGATCGAGCACTCTTAACTTTCTTCCCCGCATTCATGGTTTTCTGAACCACTTGAAGGAGCGGGTGTAATTGCTGTGAAAATATTCCATTCACAAATTCCACAGCAACTAGAAACCAACTGGGCTCTGCTCCCCACCAGTAGGCCAGTGCAACCGGGAGGAGTGCTAGTGGGAGATGCTTGTATCACTCCCTCTAGCTCACTGGACATGGTTTTCAAAAAAAGAAAAAGAAAAAGGAGAAGAAGAAGAAGCCAACCGGACTGTCCTTTGTGACGTCAGTTAAATTTTGAACGATACAGAGAATATTAGTACGGATCTGGCGCAAGGATGGTACACGCAAATCCACAAGAGGTTGAAATTATGGAAAAAAAGAAGCCTTCTAGAATCTAGAGTCATGTAAATGCCCTAACTACTTCGAGAATGGCATGTATAGATGCCAGATATTGGGTTTGAGCACATGGGCATCCTGTGCAGGTGATCAGGAGGCCTGCTCCGTGCTGTTTATTTTATATTTTAACAAGTCGACCCACTGCAGCTACGCCTGCGGCGCACAGCGCAAGGGGGGGGGCGGGGGTGGGAAAAAGGACACAGTTGAAGCGGGAGAAGGGGGGACAGGACAAAAGCATGGCAGAAAGAGAGAGAGAGACAGAGCCTCCTCCTCCTCCTCCTACCTGTGGTTATTCTTTCCTATTCCTGATCTTCATCCTCCTGCTCCCCCACTTTTACCACAGCCACACCAAACACCAAAAACACGGGCAGCACAGCGTAGGCCAGGTGGGCGATGCCACATGGGCTGGGTGGCATAAATGACCCAAAGCCAAAAAAAGAAAAACGCAAAAAAAACAACAAATGCCAAGCCCATGTGCATGTTGCGCGGGATTATGTGGTTTGGGCGATGCTAAGCGGGTCAAGTGGCCCTATCTGCGCCGGAGGATACTACATGGACCGGATGGTGCCACCTGGGCCAGGCCGTGTTATGTGGCCCGGGCGACACCATGTGGGCCGGGTGTTTCCTCTTGATTGGAGCTGATGACCTCGTTGCCATCGGCCGAATGTCAGCTCTTCCTCCATATCGTGGCCAACATGCCTTTCCTTAATATTCGGATGCATGCGAGAGCCCAAAAAAGAACATGCCCCATTGTATTCGAGCTCATAACCTGTTCCCATGTCGGAAACCATATCCATGAGTCAGGGCCTAATCACACTAGGGCTTTCCAGACTGTATCTGACTGAAATTACACAGGGACCTGGATGTATCTAACTGCAACTGCATCCAGAAATAAATAAGGGTGAGTATGTCGTCATTCGAACTGCTAGGCTTCTATGTACGTTTATTCGAATATGCGAGCAGGGAAGCCGCGAATGCACACGCAGGAAAGCCCGCAAAAGAGAAAACAAAGAGAGAAGAAACCACGAGATGGAACTGAGCAGTGGACGACCTCCCCCCCCTCCCTGGCTTTCTGTCCAGGTTCGCAGCAAAACGACAAAAGCGGACAAGATTACCCTGCTTTTCATCCGGCATGTTCGGGCTCTATAAGGGCCTAATGTGAGGTCCATCGAAAAGATCCACTCGTGTAGGAAAACGACAAAAGCGGACAGAAGTAAAACAACAAAAAGAAGAAAAAGAGAGATTACACACAGCACTGCCTCTTCTACTGTGTGCGCTGCATGGATTTAGACACTCTCCACACAGCACGTTCCGTCTCTATAGAGAAAAGTGAAAAGGGCCTAGCGTGAGGCCATCTAAAGACGCCCACTAACGATGAAATGGGCACACGTGTGTGCACGCCGATGTGACATGGATCACAGAGAGAGAGAGAGAGAGAGAGAGAGAGAGGCTACTCCACTTTCTTTTTAATTATAAGTCCACGGTGTAGTAGAGGTGGAGGCCAGGCCTTAGGAGGTGCCCATGGTACTCATCCATTGGGAGGTCAGATGGGTTGCAGGGCTCCGAGGGGAGTCGCTGCGAGGTGGCACTTAATGACATGACCTATACTAGTGCTCATATCGCAAGCCGTGATCTGCACCGACGATTACCGGACTGACTCGAACGTCTTCATGGAGACACTACCCTAACTCTAATGTCGAGGACGACCCGGGCAGAGGTGGGGTCTTCACGATGCAGTCATCCTCCATCTGTGCCTCATCCCTCCGACTCTAGTTGGCAGCTAACCACCCACCTTTTCCACTAAGGTGCGATATGCTTCCTTCCCTCGCTAAGTATGATGCCCCCTATCCCAGGCTCCCCTTGAGGGCCCCCAATCTAGCTAATTCCCCCAATGAGAATTCCCAACGGACCCCAACCGATGAAGCACCATCTCACAGGCATCATATGTTACCTGTGGGATCAAGAATGCCCAACACCCTACCCCATACTAACACCCTGTGTGTGCGCAGCATTACCCTATTCGGATCCTACCGTAGTCTAGGTTATGCTATGTGTGGACTTGTGTGGGTACCATAGTGACGGGAACGTAGTGTTCGTACCCGGACTCTACCATGGAAACCCCCAAACTAGTACAGATTGACGAGACTGACAATTCGGAGGGTCCCAGGGTACCTAGTGTTCCAAGCAGTTCCTGTTGGTGAACAGAGGGCCCAGGGCCCTACCAGTGACCCTATCGTTACGAGATTCTAGCACTCCCAATGCCAAATCTCCCCACTCCCCCCAGCTAATCCCTCCCCTAGGACCCTAAACC
>BFEA01001102.1:72901-95646 GCA_003427395.1 Chara braunii
GAGAGAGAGAGAGAGAGAGAGAGAGAGAGAGAGAGAGAGAGAGAGAGAGAGAGAGGAGCAATACAAGATTGGTTGTGCGGTCCAAGAAAGAAGAAGAAGGCCATAGCCGCGGAGCTCAAGCACGGAGGAAGAAGAAAGAAGACGGGTGAAGGAGGAGGGAGAGACGAAAGGGACGAGAGAAGCCATAGCTGAAGAAGAGGAAGGAGGGACGACGAAGGAGAAACGGAAGACGTAGCCGGGGTGAAGGAAGAACTAGGTGAGGAAGGAGAAAGAAAGGAGGAAGAAGAAGAAGGGTGGTGAGAAAGAAGAAGGCGGCAGCCATAGCCGAGTTGAAGGTTAATCAAGGCGTTGACCACGGTTGACTAGAGCGTTGATTGGCGAGTTGACCAACATTGACCAAGCGTTGACCAAGGCGTTGACCAGGGCTGTTGACCATGATTTTGACCAAGTTGGAGCTGGTATATTCTCGCCAAGCCCTCAACCTATCCCCTCGCCCTATGGATGTGCACTCACCCTATGGTACTTGCTGAGTCTGTCTGTCTCTTCTTTCTGCATCGAGTCTCTTTTGTCCAGGTGCTAGGAACTCCGTGTACGAAGGATAGAGCCTTGTTGACCGAACCCACACGAGCTGAGTAGGGCTAAAGGTCGTGTCTGATGACTCGACTGTCCTGGAGGACACGAACCCTCCCAAGGACCGGGATGATCGGTGTGGCACGGTAGGCCCAAAATCCGAGTTGTGGGCTGCACAACAGACTGTTTAAGTCTTGGGGGGACTTGCTGATTGCGTCGTCTTGTCCGCGACGTTAAACAATTCCTGAGGAGTTACGGGGGATCTTCTTAAATGCCTCCTGATCAGCAACAAGTCCTGTAGTGACAGCCATAGTTTAGGTCTAGTCTAGAGACCCTAGTTGACAAGATCCTACTTTGATTCTGTGGTCCTTAGATTGAGTCTAGGTTCAATCAGTCAAGTGTCGAGGTGTAAGTGGTGAGGTCTGGAACTGTTGTCCGGTTGTGCACCTATCACCATGGTTGATACTCGCAGTGGGAAGAGCACCATGCCCTATAGTAAGGCTCAAGAAGAGCAAACCGCCGCCGTCCTGAGAGAGAGGAAAGAGAAAAAGGAGCTCCTTAGATAGGCGAAGATGAAGATTATAGCAGAGGAGCAGGCGGCGAAGAAAAATAAGCTAGAGGAGGAGATGCAAAGATTGCAGCAAGAGGAGGAAGAAAGAATGGGAGCTGCAAAAGAGGAAGAGGTTGAAGAGGGGGAAGAGCAGCCGGAAGAAGAGCCCCTCAGAAAGAGAAGATTGGGGGAAGGAGGAGAAAGCAGTGGCACGAAAGAAGATGACCCGTGGGTGGAAAGGAGGATATTTGAATGGGTGGCTAATTTATCATTGGGAGAGGACGAAGAGGCGATGCTATATATACCTCAGGAGGAGAAGGAAGCAGCAATTAGGGAGATCGAGGCGACGAGTGATCCCCTAGAACGTCAGGCAATAGAGAATGAGAAGAGGTTGGACTGGAAGTTATGTCTGGCGACAGAGAAGAAGAGGAGGACGGTGGAAGCCAATCGGATGGCTAGGGAAGTGGAAAGAGTACAGACGTGTAGACAGGAAGTAGAGGCCCAGCCTGATATCCAGGCCAAGTTAGACAAGATCCTTGGGAGCATCGAGCTCCTAGGCAGGGCCTGGACCGAGCACCAACAGTCTGTTAGGGGCCAAGACATGGCCCTCCGCTCCATCCGGTCTGGTTTCAGGGACTTCGCGCGCGATGTAATGACTCATGTCGCGACCGAGGTCAGAAAGTTAAGGGACTTCGCAAAGAAATTCTGCGCAGGCGCCAAAGTACTGGCCGCTGCAGAGAGTGAAGGGCGTCCCCGCAAAGAGTCTGTCAAGCTCAAGTTTCTTGACTCTTATGGCAGGAAAAAGGACGAAAACTTCGATAACTGGGAGGCCAGTATCAACACGTACTTGTACTCGTAGCACATTGTGCCAGAGGAACAAGTCCTCGTGGCCTTCACGCATTATGAGACGAAGCGGCCAGTTTTGCTAGGTCCCTCGCGCGAGCAGCCGATTGTGAGCACAATATGGTTGCATACTCCAAACTCACCCCTCTTCACACCTTCCTCAAACTCCTGAGAGAGAGGTTCGCTGACGTCACACGAGGCGTCAGGGCCTCTGACAAACTACAGCCAATCCACTCACGACAGTGGAAGAGTGCGAGAGCACTCAAGGACGTTATGGAGGATCTGGTAGCCATCCCAGACCACGGGGTCACCGAGACCAATTTGTTGACTTATTTTATCGTGCCATGCCAGAGCCCTTATGAGGGCATTTCTTTGAGAAAACCCAACAGGCCACCACCACGTATGACGCGTTGAGTAGAGAGGTGGTCTTGTTTGAGGCAAAATCCATGCTAGTTTCCACTTTCTGGCATAAGGATTTAGACAAGGGAAAGAAGTGGAAGGGCCGTACCATCTTAGGACAATTCAGGGCCAAGGATCACCTGATTCTTACTTTAGACGAAGGTGGTACTGACGAAGTCCCCTACATTCAGATAGAGTGGGGGCTAGAAGAGGAAGACAATAGTGGGGGCCAAGGGAGGACCTACGCTGTTGTCGCCGCTGGAGGGAGGCCGCAAGGTAGAGGAGGAGGCCGAGGCCAAGGGGGCCGGGCCATGGGTGGTCAAGGTCCGGGCACACACGGGGTTGGCGGCCAAGAGGGAGGTAGGGGTCAAGGCCCGCCGAATCGTTCAGGGCCTAGTCGGTCACCACAGCGCAGAGGTGGAAGATCACCTCAACGGACAGGAGGTTGGAACCCAAGTTGGCCATAGGGCCGGCCTTGGGAAGATTTGGGCTTGGATCAGAGAGTGTGGCAACAACGGATGGAGCAAGGGTAGTGCGTCTATTGCGGTGACCCTGCACACATCATTAAATATTGTCCAAAGTATAAGGAAGCCCGATTCACTGCCTAGGGGCCAAAAGGCAGCCGCCGGTAGGGGTTGCAACTGCCCTTACCATTAGGCCATGTGGGAAAGTGTGCGCGCACCACCAGGAAACTCCCACACCACGTGAGCCTATGGCAGAGGCTGCAGGCCAGTGCCTAGTTAGCTGTCCAAAGATTGCCTATGTTAGAGTCTCTCTAGGCACTTCCCTCACAGGTCTGGCAGAAGAGTTGAAGGAGAGGATGTCGGCCTGAGCCAAGATGAAGAAGGAGAGTAAAGGACAACTTGTGTTGGTAGATTTAGAAGTTTTTAGAAGCAGAGTAGGGGCCCTTATAGACACAGGGGCTACTCGTAGCTATATTAGCCGCAGGGCGCTGAAGAAGCTAAGGCTAGGTTTGAAAGTCCAAAACTTGGAAGACCCCATAGTCACTATCCTCGCAGACAACCGCACGATGCGTGTTGAGGATTACGTCGAGGGAGTCCAGGCGTATCTGCACTTAGAGAAAGGTGGAGAAAGTTCTCCACTCTTTGACTCTCCTCGTAGAGGACAACCTCCCTTTTGATATAGTCCAAGGTATGGATTGGGGAGAGGCAGCAGGGGCCACACTCCACTTAAGAGAGCATGAGTGTAGGCTCCCTAGTCCATTAGGCGAGGTCAAGCCTGCCCATCTGTTCCATGTGTCAGGAGTACATTGTTGTCTCAGTGCTCCCATGTTCGCGCGATTAGTGGAGCAGTTAGAAGAGCAGGTCTTTGTAGCCTATATGAGGCCTATCACTGAGCCTATAGAGGATAAGAGGTGGAACCCACTGCCTGGCGGAAGCTTTCCAGGCGGAAAGCTTCCGCCAAACCCAAATCGTAGGCCCGGACGGTGGGAAAGAGAAAAGCAGACCCCACTGCAGCACAAATTTTCGGCAGTTTCGTTGGTGCCGGTTACTGGATAGGGAAAACTTTCCCTATATGGAAACTTCACGTCCGCTTGTCTCGGTTCTCACCCAATCCCTGACTCTCCTTTCCACATGGGATGGCCAAACCGAGGGAGGTGCCCCTCCCCTACTCCCTCAGAATGGCCGAAGCGCAGGGAACGGGCAAAACAAAACTGAGTGAAAACGTCTGCCACGTCATATCTGAGCGTTTTCCAAAGCTTTGTCGCAAAGCAGTGGGGTTTCACAAATTGTCTTCCAAAGCGTTGCCGCAAAGTAGTGGGGTCCACCTCTAAGCCGATGGACCCAACTGTTGCCAAGCTGCTGGAAGAGTTTAAAGACTTAGCAGAGCCGCCGACAGGAGTAGTGCCGCGGCCGATCCAACACCGTATAGAGATAAAGCCTGGCAGTAGAACTCCTAAGGGTGCGATTTACAGAATGTCCACAAGGGAGTTAGAGGAGTTGCGTACGCAGTTAGACGAATTCCTCGAGAAGGGTTGCCTTAGGCCCAGTTCGTCTCCTTTCGGAGCACCCGTTTGGTTTGTCCCCAAAAAAGGAGGGAGAGTTACGTATGTGTATTGATTATAGAAGTCTGAATGCAATTAGAGTAAAGAATGAATGCAATTAGAGTAAAGAATGCTGAGCCGCTGCCTAGGATAGACGATCTTTTGGATCGAGTGCAGGGCTGCAAATATTTCTCAAAGATAGATTTGACGTCCGGATATCATCAGATAGAAGTTCATTCTGATGAGAGCCGCTGCCTAGGATAGACGATCTTTTGGATCAAGTGCAGGGCTGCAAATATTTCTCAAAGATAGATTTGAAGTCCGGATATGATCAGATAGAAGTTCATTCTGATGAGTAGTACAAGACTGCTTTCCGGACTAGGTATGAGCACTACAAATTCATCGTGATGCCCTTTGGACTGACCAGTGTGCCAGCCACATTCCAGCGTTGTATGAATGATGTGTTTAGGCCTTGGTTAGATAGATTTGTTGTAGTCTATCTAGATGATATATTGGTTTTCAGTAAGACCCTCCAAGGTCATTTGAGGCAGGTCTTGGAGAAGTTGAGAGAAACTAACTTCAAGATCAATGCGAAGAAGTGCGAGTGGGCCAAGACACAAGTCTTGTACTTGGGCCAAGTCTGAGACGAAGATGGCATTAAGCCTGAGGATAGCAAGATAGCGGCGATTAGAGATTGGCAAGTGGGCAAGTGGCCCTTCCAACGCTGCTCACAACAGACTAGAGGCAAGTGGGCAAGTGGTGAAGTCCACCCTTGCTGAGTCAGCGGTACCCAGTCCCAGTCTCATTGAGTCCAGTCAGCAAGTACCATGAGGGACTGTGTGCACCATGGGCCCGGTGGAAAAGGGCAGACCAGCGACTTCCAGAAGTATAAAGCAAGAGGCAGCGTCCAGCCATTCATTCATTCCTGCGTAAGCCATGCGGAATCGCTGCTTGAGCGATTTGTGCGAGGTGGTCTGCAGAGTGCCCGAAGACGAAGTGGGCTGAAGCAGAGTTAGCCATAGCCAGTGAGGGACAGCGGCCATAGCCGCCATAGCTGATAGGCGAGTGTGTTAGTAGTAGTAGTGTGTGTGAGTGTGTATGCGTGTGGGATATCCAGGGTTGTGGGATATCCAGGGTGATCCAGAGTTGAGTGAAGTACGAACAGTGGTGTTGAATAGAGAGACGAGAGTTGGGGTTTGCAGGCGCTGATGTGCCATAGCCTGTTGAAGTGAACTTGTATCTGAACTGTGTTTTCGACTTCCATATCTCTGAGCTTTGAGTGGGCGCTGTGCGCCAGTGTGACTCACCTTCTGTTTGCATGAGTGCGAAGTGGAAAAGAAAGCGAGTCTGATTGCACTTGAGCATTCCTGGTCATATGTTATTCGACTGCTTACTCCAGTGCCCCAACTCATCGGCTCGCAGGTGTGTTCACGGGAACAGCTGACGAGGTCCAAGCATATTTGTAACAGTACTTCCTGCAGTAAATTCCTTGACATGATGTATGCACACTAGGGGCCATTCCCGCAGTGCCATGGCCAGAGCTAGGACTGATTATGTCTGTGGCCGGCAGCACCGGCTGCCCACCCATGTTGCCTACCTTATGGACTGTTGCCACATCGTTAGCTGCTCACTTGTCCACACTGATGCCATTTCTGAGCATAGGCAGCCTCAGTACTCCACAGAAAAACACACAGTGGGCCTGCCCTCCCCGGTTATTACTACCGTACTTGGGACCGCTAATGTGGACGCGGCACTCCTGACAAAAACCTGGCCGGCTGTAGCAGACAACACCAATGTTGTCAAAGTGGCTACAAGGGATGATAACCTACACCCTAACATTGCTACTGCTGATGAATGTATGCCACCAGAGACTGAAGAGAGTGCTGATAGCCTCTTCCTCTTCCTGATCAACACATCCAGTGTCAGATCGGCCGTTGCAGGTCTCTTAGGCGCAGGCGTTTGCGATCTCCACTGCCGTCTGCAAGACAGCGGCCTTGTTTCTATGTGACCAGTATGACACCTCCAGCAAGAGTCAGAGATCTACTACGATGGCATGCTTGCATGGTATGGTCGTTCCCAAGACAAACAAGCCAGGAACAGTACGTATTGAGTCTGCTGTCCGCAATCTGGGGATGATTTTCGATGCCGCGGGCCTCCGTTTCCACCAGACACACACGATTAGCAGCTACTCTGAGTACAAGTGTGGCCGATCAGTTTCTGCGCCTTGCCTCTGGCCCCCTCACTTCTAATTCGCTTCAGCCCGATTGCGCCCCCACTCCAAATGACAATGATGCACTCATCAATCATTTGATGGAATCCCCGGCTGAAGATTATCTGTCTCTGGAACACTTGCCAAAGCCAATGGACTTATCAAGGGCAGAAGGGCCTGAGAGGGACTGTTGAGACTGGAATGAAGCTCCCCCTGCCGTGCAGTCTGCCGAGCCAAATGATCTCATCGTGATACAGCAAGGCCACTGTGCGTACTATGTCATTAATGTGTCTTGACGATTACAATCACAACTACTACTAAACTGTTTCTGATTTTGCAGACATTGTCTGCTGGATAGAAGCGGAGCACTGTGCTGTTTGTGCAGTGGATGACAGTTCTGTGGCTGGTGTGAACATGGAAGCGCTGTCTTCGTTGTTTATGGGACGGCGATTGCGACCCCAGTGTGCTCCGCAGAATTGTATGCCTGACATGAACCCGAGTATTTGTGCATACATCCTGCATCGCCCGTGTCATTTCAGTGTTATTACTTTCGCATATGCGTCATGGACCCTGTGGGTTGGAGGACGGTGGCTGCACCATGCGATTTGTGTTTCCATACAGGCATAGTCCGGTTAGCATGAGCACCACATAATCTCTGATGAGATCAAAATGAAGCGATGGTCTCTGCCAGCCTCTGCCATCAAAACTTCAGCCCGTCTCTGTCTTGCATTCATCCCCCCATCCTCTTGTTAGTTGACTGATATGCTGTTCTGACCTTCACATGCAATGATCAAATAACTTCGAGCATGCGCCTGCTTTCATGCTGGCATGTCCGCAACATGCCTTGTGTTGTTAATGTTTTCAGGAAGCTTTCATGGAAGTATGTGTCTCCACTGTGTGCATTATCCCCGATGTCATCACCCACCACATTGTCTCCTCTTACATGTGATGCTGGACGTCCTCTGCCTCCACCCAGAATTGGACCCTCGGCATTCTTGCCACATGAGGAACAGACGGCTGCCTGAGCCAACCTGCAGTGTGCTGTACGTAAACGTTATCGCTGCCATGGTGTGCAGCAGCAGACCAGATCTTTCCATGGCTGAACACCCTTAGTCTGGATCAGCCCCATCATCGCCTGTCCTTAGGAAATGTCGTTTGGAGAACCCCATGAAACTTGCTGAGTCCCACACTGTGATGGCCCACCTGAGGTTCGGCTGGCATGTGATTGGCATGCTTTGTGTCATGAGCATGCACGCTCTTGCTTTCATACATATGATGACAATCAACATTGTGCTTATGTACAACACCCTGATGTGAGACAGGGGCGGGGCTGGAGCCGCAGTGCCTATTCAATTGCAGCCGATGTGCCTCTGTGTTCAGAGCATCAGGGAACCACATTCCCTGTGACATACGCGGCTCCGATTTAATGCACCAACTCCAACTGTGGGAATTGGATATGCGTCGACCCGTTTCTCTATAGGCCAAACACTGACTGGCCTCTTGCGTCATTCTCTAGCTATCTGCTGTGCCGGTGAGTACTGAGGATCCTATGAGGTTCGTCTTTTCCCTGTTCTGTGCCTTCCTCCCCCCACTCTCCTCCTTTTTTCTCACCCCTCCTCCCCTTCCCCTTCCCCTCCTCCAGAACTAAATGCGTACAAATAAACATCATTAAGAGAACAGAAAATAGAAGGTTCAGTTGTGCCGAAAAGCAAACGGGTGTGTAGACAATCCATGCTTAACCACTCCAAGGTTCTGGACCTTGTACCTCTCGGAATACAACATTGGAACAGTCGTTTCATCAAAAGATTACAATCATTTAAATTATCATACATAACTGGGTAGAAGATTGTAAGGTAAAACATTACAATCATTTATGTTCGGGGGAATGCCTGTGCAAGGAAAATGAGAGATAGCAAGATGACAGACTCCAGATAGCACAATCACATTGAAAGCAAGAAAGTCCCACAGTGTCCAGATAAGCAGCATTGCACCAATATTACACCAATGGAGAATTGAAACACTGAAACCGACTGTCAATGAGAGCTTTACTCTCGTCCCCACCAACATACGTATCCAGGCCCTCTCTCCCTACTTGGCGCTCAGCGCCCAGGCTACTCCCTACACAGCTACTTCCTGCCTACGAATTGACAATGCAACTGTTGACGTCAGCAGCCACCGAAGTACTTGAAGATGTCGACCGATGCAGACCATCGCCAATACCAGGTATGCGCCCTCACATCATGATCCTCATCTCTTTCACTCTCTCCCTATCCTTGTCTTCCTCCCACGTCTTCTCCCTTATGCACGAAGACCACCACCACCTCCACTGGCTGTCCAAGCCAAGCCCTGGCTATGTAGGGCTGGCTATGGCGCTGCCCTCAGCAGCGCCCTGCCTTCTTCCAGCACCCACGTGCACTGCCTGGCAGTTATAACGCTAGCGCACAGCGCACAGCCTGCGAGCGCACGCTCAAGCAGCACTGCCGCATGCACTGCCTAGTGCCTGAATGCCTCCACCAGTGGCGAGCTCTTTCCTTTATGGAAAATGCTCGCCTAGTCTGCTCCCTGGCTGGGCCTCGTGTATTTCCAGTAGCTTCCAATCGGGCCAAAGTGTCTGCACCCAGGCCCATTCAGATAATGGCCTGGGACCGAATTGGTTGAGCCTGCCCAACCACCCAGGAGTAAACATGAGGTTCTCCCTGCTTCGCCTGTGCTGCTGGAAGAGCCTAGAAGGCTCAAGAATTATTTATGATTCTCACGAGTATGGAGGATGAAACCAACTGGCGCATGGCAACTGTCTGACGCCCACCAAACTTTGCCAAAATTGATGAACTCAGGCCATATTGAAATTCAGGGGCCCGCCTTCACTTATGGCGGGCTCATGCTTGCTGAAAGGGCTGTACAGGGGCATGCCAAGGAGCCAACTCGTAACAAAGCCTTGTCGAACATCCATGCCCACATGGGGTTTACAACAGGCTCTGCTTGGGCCCCTCAGCCTGGTCTCATAGCCCTATAAACAGGGATTGGTACATATTTGCAGGCCCGCCTTCACTTAGGGCGGGCACGGCACTTTCAGACACTGCCGAGGTACTAAATCCTCGCACCTGAACCTGCGTCCCCTTTAAAGATTTGTTGTGGGATGGAACAAAAAATAAAAAAACTAGCGGGAGGGTAATGCTGCTACCTAATGGTCAACACTGATGTCTCAGACACATTTTTGAGGGTATTTCTCATGCCCCATTGGACGGACAAAAAATCTGTATGACTGTACTTGAAAAAGATCAGTTCCTTAGGCGTTGCACTCTTCTGTATCTACAAAAACAGCAAAAAAAAAGAAAAAAAAAGGGGAAACTGCCGCTGGTACGGCGCACGAGCAGGTGCCACGCCGCATGCCGTGCTGCGCACCGGACGGTACGGCACACGGTGCGGTTGCAAGTAGTTCAGGGGAATGGCTGAAGTGCAATTTCGAACTGTTTTTGTGACCACCGCGTAGTTACCCCTTTAAAATATCATAAACAAAACATTACAATCATTTTAAAAATTAAAATATCATACATAAGTGGGTAGAAGATTGTAAGGTAAAACATTACAATCATTTATGTTTGGGCGAATGCCTGAAGTGCAGTTTCAAACTGTTTTTGTGACCGCTGCATACTTAACCCATTAAAATATCATAAACAAAACATTACAATCATTAAAAATATCATATAAATATCATACATAACTGGGTAGAAGATTGTAAGGTAAAACATTACAATCATTTATGTTCGGGGGAGTGCCTGAAGTGCAGTTTCGATCTGTTTTTGTGACTGTCGTGTAGTTGGCCTTTAAAATATCATAAATAAGGTACGCCTGTTTTGGTGACAGTTTAAACGCACACACAGGCACACAGAATTACTTTTTGGGGGCTGCCGGTGGGTGCGGCCTCAAAACCTTCTTTTTTTGTGAAGGCACAACTGTTTGGGGGCAAGAGGTTGGGCTTGCCACCTCGCCGCACGGTGCCCTCCCTTCCTCTGATTTTTTTTACCCCCTACTCTTGGGGGGTGCGCCACAAAGAGTTAGGGTGCCAAGGTTCATGTGCAGTGTTGGCTGCACATATGCTCCACTTCTTCATGAGTGTGCTTCAAGTATGATCCAAACCATGACACACCTTCCCCTGGGTGAGTGAATTCATCCACCTAGATTCTGAAACATTTTACTCCCACGACCTATTTTCTATTCAAAAATTTCATACTTATGGGCCTATGGCAGTAAATTTTGCTATGCATAGGGGATATTTTTTGTTGGGCATGGGTGGTTCGGTCTACCAGATGCACTTGGAGATTGCCGGGATCTGCATATCTGCAATGTTTTTTGTTTTCAGTCCTCTGGGTGCAGATTTCTGTGGAGTCTGTGGGCTAATCTGGTTGCTCCAGGTGTGGGGCCGAGATTTGGACGTTCTGCAGACCCGTGTCATTCGCCTCAGCTATGGATGATGTGCATGATGCCAATGTGGTTGTCATTTTTAACGAAGTTCATGCTGCATCCTGATCTTAAATGGCTGTGAGGCAAGTGCACTTCTTTAGAAAAAGGAAAAAGAAAGAAAGAAAGAAACAGGGGAAAATACAAGGATAATGTGGAAGCCATATTATGGTCTTGTTCCCGGTGCATGCAGTAGGAAGATCAGATCTATGGTCGAAATTTGGGATATAATGCTGGTGCCATTATAGATCATGCGTGCCGCCACCAACAGGGCTGCATTTATCCAGGGCTGTGAGAGAGTTGGGTAGGGTCGGTAGGGAATGCCCGGAAAGGTGGGTCGGTTAAAGCACCAACAAGGGTAATGCTTGGACTGTGGTTCTATGGTTATCATTTTTTAGTGATTTTAACTGATTTATCATTTTTGACATCCAGCCATATGTCTAAACATAACACTTTGTGTGCCTCAGGCAATGTGGTCGACATTCCTCCCTCCAATAGTTATGTGCTGATCGTTGTGGGTTGTCGCTGTGGCTTTTATTATTTATTATATGAAATAATTGCAGTTGGCATAATTATTGGCTAGGGTAGTGATCGGGGCTTACCCATTTCAAGGTCTTCGTTGTGGGTAATGGACAGCTGATTCAGGCTCGTCACATACAGCTTTAATCATAGCCGCATATGGTTGGAAGCTTGCCCTCTTCAAGGGCTTCATTGTGACCAATGCACAGCTGGTTCAGGCGTGGAGAACTTCCGTGTCTCTCAGATTCGTCAACACATTCATTTTATCGCACTGAACACCTACGTCTACACCTAATAGGCATGGTTTAGAACCAGATTGTCGGCATTCTTGTATGAAATAATGCTGGCTTGGAAAGTGCCAATCTGACGCTCTACTGCGCTGAAGCGCGCTTTGTCGATGAGCTTTGTTTAGCATTATCTTGAAGCTACTCAGCAATATGCATTAACTTTTTGAGTCTTTCACAGTGGTCTTTGGTAAGGGCAGTTACCTCCTCCATTAAGAATGTCACCATCGTTTAGTGGAAGGAGACATTAGTGTCGAGCGGCTCCGGTATCTTTTTTAGCTATACATGTACGTGTTTGGCCTGATGGTTTGCTCCACATCACCGTTTCCGACAAAATGGATGCCTGGTACTTGTCATTTGTTATACATGTCCAGCGTCCAGCATCCCTTCTGATCTACTGGCTAGTGTGGTCAATGGACAACCGACCAGATTGAAGGACGGTGTCTCGTGGACATCCTTCATGCACCTTGGCTAAGGGACGAGCCTGGTACGTGCACTCTTGCCAGTGATGGCACCATGGAACATTCCTTTCCCCACCCTCATCTTGCCCCTGCTTGTGCATCTGCTGGCGATTGGCCCACAGCGCTCTGTTGGTACCCCTCCGTTTTCCTGTGTTGATGAGATGCGATGTTTCCTCTGCTGCTCACACCCTTGTAATTACCCCTACAGATTCCTCTGGTGATTGGTCGACCCCAATCTCACTACCGGTGTAGATAACGTCGCAGCCTGCATTCCTCCAAACCTCATGTCATCCGTCCCAAGCCCTTACTCAATCAACCCCCCTCTTCTCCTCCCCCCCCCCGCCCCCCCCCAGCCCCTCTGTGGTCGTCCTTGCCAGCTCCGTCTCCTGCACAGTCGTGTTTGTGAACAGACTCTACTGTGCCCATTGTTCCGCCAGCATTGTGGCAGCCATGCTGGTAGGAATTTCAAGATTTTCACATACTGTCATCCAGTGTCGCACTTTCACACTTGATTGAGATTGAATCATTCTTGGTTGGGTCTTCACACAAGATTAGAATTGTGCACTCACACCAAAGTAGTTTATGAAACCAAGAGACCAATTAAGAACTGGGCGTCTGCTGGCCTGAGCAACATGCAGTCAATGGATTGTAAAAAAGCATCCACTGAACCATAAGATCTCACTGGCCATGGCTGTGCTCAACCTTCTACTTCCAGCACTAAAAGCATGCTTACGCTTCGACCGAAAAGCCAAACTGGATGAGCGAATTCTGAATGGAAATTGTTCCCTGCTCATCACTTTCGACAAGCTACACCTATGCTAGGCCTACCGGGTTTGTCCTCAACTTGGTAGAATAGAGGTTCCCATGTCCCAAGACGAAAAACAGGAACTCCTTTTTCTAGTACATACTTAGTCGAGTACGAGATCCAATGTCTCTTCTTGCGTGGACTCGCTAAAGTCAGGCCTTCGGCTTCGCCCACTTCGTGTCCTGAGGTTGCGTGGAAGTCCACAGGGGAAACTTCAAAACTCTAGAAAAGCCTATGCTAGCCTGATCCGATGGAGATCCTGGAATCAGGTTCGGATCCTATTTGACAAGACAAAAACAGCAAACAACTTGGGCAGGTTGTGGGTTCGAATCACATTGCCCCAACACACGTTCATTCCCAATTTGTCATGGCAGCAGTGTTGCACACCCCGACCGTCGGCGACCTTTGACTGGTCGGCTGCCGACCCGCTGACCGGTCGGCTGGTCGGCACCTACTGGTCGGGGGTCGTCGGCACCCCGCAAATTATTGTTTATTTATTTATTTACTTATTTTGGTCCAGAACCCCTGATAACCCCACGAACCCCCCCATACCAACCCCAAATACCCCCATACACCCCCCTAACACCCACAAACCGCCCCCCAACACCCTTGTACCCCCCTCCAGTACCCCTTATACCACCCCTATACCCCCTATATTCCCCTATACACCCCTCCCCAACCCCCCCATCCCCAGAAATTTCTCAGCGGATTGGGGCTGTACTCAGCAAGCACAGTACAGCTTTCAACTCAGATCTGAGAAAAAAATAGCGGATGGTTGTTTTCTGACTGGTCGGCAGACCGCCGACCGGTCGGCCCTACTGGTCGGCTGCAATACGGTCGGCGGTCGGGGTCGGGGTCGGCGGTCGGCAGGGGTGCAACCATGCATGGCAGTAAACAAATTCCTGTTACTGTGTCTTGTCAATGGCATGCATTGCATCGTTGCTCATTTGGGGATCAGCATCCTGTCTCTGTTTTTGCCCTTGGTCTCTTTGTGCCTGGTCTGCACAGTCTTTTCTTTCTTTCTTTTTTTTCCAATCTGTGTTCTCAACGGACAGCTATATATTTTTCTCTCATTTTTTTCTGTACATCCTTACATCCATCCAGCGAGGCTAACTTTTGGGGTTATGGGTTACGTCATCTGCCCATCGGGGTTGAGCCAATCCCCTTAGGGTTGAACCTAACCTCTAGCATGTATGGAAGGTCGTTAACCCTTACCAGACCTTAGTAGGGAGGGCAAGCCAACTATCTCAGGTGGTGACCCCGAAGTGCGCTGCAGGAGGCCGTGGGGAGCCGAATGGATGCCACGGGAACCCGAATCCACGACCTCCTGAATGCCACTTATGTGCTGCTTAACCAACTGAGCTTTCTTGTTCTTGTTGTTCCTTTGCTCCAAAGGATAGTGTCTAGTTCTCTGTCCTCTTCCGTTCTGTCCAACTCCCAGTGAACAGTGGTAAGTCCATGATTCATCCTCTGCAGGATTGGAGGTTCATGACTCACCAGCTGAGCAGGCTTCAGTCACCACTCCAAATGCAGTGCTGGATGTCTCGGCACAGGAACAACATCTCTCTGCTGACTTGCAAATTGCCCTGTGGGGAAAGGACTGTGTGAGTTATCTGCAAATCACCGCACTGTACACAGTCCAGAACGTTCTGGACTTAGAACGCTGATGGCCAGTGTCCTGCACTAGGCTGCCCACAATAATGAGAAATATATCTGGTCATGGTAAGGAGGAATATATCTCTGTCTTCCTAGCTCTTCTGGTTGAGGGCCTTCCCAATCTCTGCAGTGGTGCTTATGCCTGTCGGCTCGTCTTACACCATCCTCTTTGTATGTATGGTCTCCGACTTTCTTGCCACCAACCTACAGCGTGATGCGGATCTTCCGTGTCTAGCGGCAGAAGGTGGTAACTATACCGCAGGAAGGAGACTCCACAATTGAGATTCTGCAAGTTGCAATGGGGGAGCACAGCTTTGAACTGCACCGTGCTTGGCCCAATGACTCCTATAATCTTCTGTCTCACATCTCTCTGCCTGCATTGCACGTGAACCTGGTCATTACCTGGCCATTGTTCCTGCCGCTGACCGCTACGACACCATGGTTTAAGAACTGTCTTATGATCCTGGCCGATTTCGAAGTACGCACTCATCAGAAATTACAATGTCGTCCAATTGCAAAAAGAAATGAATGAGCTTGAGAGGAGAGAGAGGGAAAGAAGAAGAAGAAGAGAGAAAGAAGAGGAAGATGCTGTACACCAGCATAGACCAATGATAATGCTCTTCTTTTTCGCCAACCACTTTCCTCCTCATCTCTGCTTATTCAATTAAGAAATAATAATAATGATGTTGAATAGCTGAACCAGAATCCATGTATGAATCCCTCTTCTACTGTAGGTATCACATGAGGTGCACCATAGTCATGACACACTTCTCCTTCCTCTTCTCGAAGGCCTAGGCTATGGTTGACTGCCCGGGCCTTGCCCTGATGTGCAGAAGACAACTCCAGCAACTATGGCTGCTCTAGTTCAGGCCGCCATGCCCGACTCTGCCTCGAAGCTTCTTCTACCCGCGTTGGGGCCTCCTTGCTGCAGCGCCCACCAAGGTGATGAAGATCCCAACCACCATAGCCAGGTAAGTACCTATGGCGCTCCTCCCTTCCCAGTCCTTGTCTTCCTTCTTCCCGTATCCTTGATCCTTCCCCAGCTGTGCTGCTCCAGCGTGCTCCAACCAGTGTGTCGCCAAACTTGCACACTGACAAACCTTGCTCCTCCTGGAGATATAGAGGCATGCTTGCCTCTCAGCGAGTGACTTCCTAGGCCGCGCGCCCTCCAAGCAACCAGTACCTCCTCCCTTTCGGAGGGAAACATCATTGTAGGCTCTAATGTTGCCCGTACAGGCCCTAGACTCAGACTGGTTGGACTGGTACCCGCCTAGACATAGCCTACAACTACTGGGACTCTAAACAAATGGCAACTTTTGTCTTCTTCTACTCGGCCTCGAGTACCCGGCACATCTACCTCTACTTGGTGTGGTACCAACCTACCTGCTACTTGAGTGTTTTTCGATGCTCTTAAGTGTTGCAGGCCTCTTTCTCCGCCACTTGAGTGTTTTTCCCGCTGCAACCCTCAATGTCATGGCCATACATAAGTACCGACCCTTCAGGCCCTCCGAACAACCAAGTACCCTTGCGAGTCACACACACACTCAAGCCGACAATCACTCGGATAGGCATGCAGACCAACAAAACTTAGAAAACTCAGCAACAAGCGGGAAACTCAGTAAGGCATACATTCCATGAGCAAAACTAAAAATCAGTTGTCTGTCTTAGTCCGTGTTTGGCAGGTCATTACACTACCCCCCTCTCAAGAGTGAGGTCCCTTCGAGCAAGTAACTCGTTTCGAGTCCCCAACCAACGCATCGTAAGTGAACATAGCAAAGATTTCGCGAGTACTTAGTAGCAATGAGTTTTGCTGAGATTTTGGGTACAACATTAGAGGCTATTTGTCGCTTGTATGCTTTAACAATGCGAGGTGCACTATGCAACTGTTCCTTTTTTGAGATCCAATAGAGATCATCTAAGGGGTGATACGTGAAGTGAATCTGATATTGTTTGTTACATCCCTTCCCTACATGTTTTTTTATTATATCGATCTCGTGCCCGCCATTGATTGCACAACGAATCATGTCTTCACGATAGTCGAAGGATTCAACATCACGATATATAAACAACTTTGATGCATGAAAGATTGGGTACGTGCGCAGATGAGGCGGCGCAACAATTACATATGAAGGACCGGACTCTGCATAACGAATTACGTCCATAACTTCCCACGGACCATAATAGAGAGGGAGAAGTTTGCGTGACAACCCCACTTCTTTCAAAAATTCAGACATCTTGACCCTGACGTGACTTCCTATTTTAATAGTCGAAGGTTGGCATTTCTGATTCACATGATGGATCATGGCGTGTGGTCGCTTGGTCATTGTTGCAATGGCAACCTTGAGCAAGCGATCATACTTGGCGGTGAAGCAAAGCCTGCCGGGCGTTAGACCAGTCGGCTGTTCGAGGAATAAGTAGGATAGCGGATTATGAATATGCCAACCGTAATGCAGCCTGTTTGGCATCATGCCGGTGGAAGAATGGATGGAGTTGTACAACTTCTTGATTGAATACAACTCTTCATCCCACGTTTCCTGATCCAGAATAATTGAAGCACGGAGAAGTTGAAACACTGTCTGGTTAATCTCCTCAGCCAAACCGTTGGCTTTGGGATGTCGGCCAAATGTCATGCTCGATTTGAGGCCAGGGAGTTGGGACGTGAAGTTCTTCCATTCAATACTTTTGAAGCGCGGGCCCCGATCACTTTAAAGGGCGTTCGGGGTCACAAGTTTAGTTGGGGCATGAGGTGGCAGTGAAATCAAATTTAGGAATTTGGAAAAACGATCAACAATCATCATATGTTGCGAATTTCCATGTTCGTGAGGTCGATAGAGACAAACTCTCTGGGACCGTTGCGAAGGGGAAGAGGTTTAAGCAGCCCCATGGGTTTTTGTCTTGATGGTTTGATTCGTTGACAAACTTCACACTCAGCCACAAACTTTTCAACAGATCCTTTCATACTAGGCCAATCAAACTATTATAATAGGTTTCCGAAAGTCTTTGCCATGTTGAAGTGCCCACTCCGACCGTGAGCCAAGTACAAAAGGTGTGTGGGGAGAGGCTCATGGTTGGGTACACAAACAATCATTATTTCCATAGCGTCGGAAAACCAGTCCTTCACATTCGTGAAAATCAGGTTGACTGTTGGGCTCAACCCATAGCTGCTAAAGGATCAGACTAAGGTCCGAGTCCTTGGCAGTTTGCTCTACGAGCTCCTCCTTCACTTTCTTTCGGAGGTCGCAGGAGTTCACAAGGCAAGTCATATACTTGGGGTGGTGAGACAATGTATCAGCAACGCGAGTATAACGACTCTTTTTATGTTTTAATTGAAAATGAAAAATGTTAGTCTTATGGAACCAGTGAGTCAACGTGGGGGACAACCTTCAGAGTTCACAAGGCTAGTCATATACTTAGGGTGGTGAGACAATGTATTAGCAACGCGAGTATAATGACCCTTTTGTGTGTTTTAATTGAAATAAAAAATGTAATCTTATGGAACCAGTGAGTCAAGGTAGGGGACAAGGTGGTTTGCTTCTCGATCCATTTCAAGGTTTCATGATTTAAGAAAACCTTGAAACGGCGTCCCAAAAGATTGTGCTTCCAATGGTTCAATGCCTCGCGCAGAGCATAGAGCTCGCGCATGTAGCATTGCACCAATCCCATATTGGCTCACATCCGTAATGACTACGAATGTGAGTTTGGAATCTGCAATGCGAAGTACAAGATGAACTTACCAAGGCCTCTTTCTAGGCTTGAAAAACGGTCTTGCATATTGCATCCCACGTGTAAGATACGTTCTTGGTTGTTAGTTTGGACAACGGGTGAGAAAAAATAGGAAATTGGGCACAAACTTTTGATAATATGACGATGCAAGACCAAGGAAAATGCAATTCGCGGACGTTTGCGGGTTGAGGCCACTTGCGTAGGCCCTCAACGTTGGTTGCCTCAGGCTCAAGGCCTGCAGCGAACAACAAGTGTCCAAGATAGATGACGTTGTCCCTCCCAAGCTCAGATTTCTTTAAGTTGAGATGGAGTTGCGTTTTCTTGAGGATGGTGAACACTTCCTCAAGGTGCTTCATATGCTTCTCAATTGATTTGCTGAAAAGCAGAATATCATCAAGATACAAAACAACAAACCGACCAATCTGTTTGTCGAGGACATTGTCCATAAGACTTTGAAAGGTGGACGGTGCGTTTGCGAGACCGCAGGGCATTACAGTGAATTCGTAAAGCCCATCACGTGTTTGAAACGCAGTCTTGTGCTGGTCTGCAGGATCGACTTCAATCTGGTAGTATCCAAATTTGAGATCGATCTTGGGGAAGACCTTGCACCCACTTCCAACATCAAGCAAATCATTTATGCATGGCAATGGGTATGCATTCTTGTGATGCGGTTTAGATCGCGATAATCAATACACATACGGAGTTTGCCTCCTTTCTTTGGGACTAACAAAACGGGTGCACCGAATTCAGATTCGCTAGGCTTAATCTGTCCTTTGTCGATCATCTCATCGATCTGTTTTCGGAGTTCCTCCAAGTCGCCGAATCCCATACGACATACACAGCCCTTTGGAGGAACAACGCCTTCGACCAACTCAATCGTGTGTCGGGCCGTTCACGTGGGGACTCCACGGGGTTCGGCCAAAACTTTAGGAAATCGATCGAGTAGGTTTTAAATGCTTGTTGGGATCGGCGGGGGTGGGGGATCAAAAAAAGAATCACCTAGATCAGGTCGCAAGTTATTAGTGAAGGCACGCAAATTTGAAGTAGACTCGTTTGGAATAGAAGTAGGTGTAGGGATAGAAGTAGATTTATCATGCAAAGTAGAATTATTACCGGCTGCAAAAGCAGAATGTACAAGAGTAGGACGAACAAAGGCAGCATACAACTGTTCATCCTCCTTATGCTTGCGCCATTTCTTGCAGAACTGCATGGCATTAAGAAAAGTCGTCGAGGAGTCGAGCTTCTGATCCAAGAGGACATGATGCTTCTTCCCTTGTGCATCTTTGACCATGAAAAGTGGTTCCTTCCACTTGGTCCATTCACATTGGGACTGCAACCAGCCCAAGCCAAGGGATGCATCGAAGGGACTTTTGTCAAGGACATAGAAGTTCAATGCGTGTGTGATAGTCTCGACTTTGTCAAAGGTAGTGCGCACACCTTTGACTGCATTCGTGGATGAGACAACCTCTTCTCTACTTGAGTTCGGCAAGGGCACTGTAAAGGCAATTGCTTCATCCCCAAGTCCACTTTGCGTATTCCGTGTGGTGACATAAAATTAGTTGTCGCACCACAACCAATCAAGATACAGAGATAATGGTGGTTAATGAGAAGTTTGAAGAAGATTAACTTCGATGTCCCTTAAGCATGCTGCTGTTTCATCTCAACCCAATGCTCTAGGTGATAGTGAAAGTCGACCTTCTGAAAACTCTCAAGGCTCGACATACAAAACATGACATTGATTATTCTTGGAATCAACAGAAGTTAAGGCTTCAAGGGAGAACTGCTGGTCCGTGACATGGTCCTTTGGAGAACTATCACTAACCGATTCAGGATCCCTTGTTGTAGAGTGTGTTGATGAACCCTCTACAACTGATTCAAGTTTCCTTGCAGCCTAAAGCATCCTTGGACCTTACAATTAGTTTTCTGGCAATGTAGGCAACCTCCTTTCTTTAATTTAGCCTTTCATTCAGCCCCACTGATCCAGAGGTCCACCCAAGGTTTAGTACTTGCGTCCTTCGGATTGACTGGGATTTTGGCTCCCTTACGGAGTGTGACAAATTTCTTTATCCAGTTTCAGTTTTGGTTTCCCTTAGCATGGGCAGTCTTTTTTAGGGCACCGAATTTTTCATCTTCGTTATTGAGCTCAGGTTTTTGGGTGGAAGAGTAGGTTGTAACATCGTCTTGTTCTTGGTCGTCGCCAAGAGTGGGGTCATCTGCTTCAGCCTCCCCTTCCACCTCCAACAAGTTGAGCGCAGCAAGACGGTTGCTGCCACGAAACCGCCCGCGATCAAATGTATTTTTGCTGCTTGCTGTGGTAAGGAGGCCCCCTGCCTCGAGGCTTACTAGATCCTTCATCAAGGAAAACCAATCATTGTAACCTAAGAAATCCTGCCTAGTCAATTGGTGAAATTGGTGGGAACCATACCTCTGATATCCAAGCATGATTGCATTGCCAGTTCCAATTTTGGTGTCGCAAAGAGTTTTCTGACATGCAACTGCATTTGTGCATGGTGCCCTGCCACTTGTTGCGTCGAGTTGGATCCTTACTCTAGCTGCAACATGTGGGTCCTTGTATTGCACAACTAGTATCTCTTTAAGAGCGGTAGCCGGGGTGACTTTAAGCCATTCCGTTAGATCGATCTTTGTATACCCAACTTGCATAGCTTGGACTTTTAGGAAGCCTCTTACGATGCTGCAATAACATTTGAGAGATTGGTGGCGGGCGCAACGCTCCCGGTCGCGCTGCGCCCCATTGACACGACCTCGCCGATGGGCTACGGAAAAGCGGGCAGGCGCGGATAGCGCGTGGCGATTAAGGGCGACACGATCTCGCCGACGGGCTACGGAGAAGCGGGCAGGCGCGAACAGCGCAGGGCGACGAAGGGCGAAGGGGAGCAGCAGCGAGCGGCGAGGCGCGAAGGAAGAGGTTTCGGTTTGTCGGCATGCGGAGCGGACAGGGCGTATGACAAGCGGCAACGGGGTTGTGGTGGGTGGTTATGGTCGCTGTGTAAAGTGCTTTGGTGGATTTCGCCATTTAGGTTGTGTAGTCGGGATGCTGCTTCGTTCATCCAGGTAAGTGCTTCTGTTTTTGAACGACATGAGCTCTGCTCTAGTGATACGGTGTTCGACCTTCCCCGTCTTGAGATGGTATTTTCGAGGTTGCTTCTCTACAGGTTTATGTTCTATGCACGCGCAAGTGAGTTGAAGATGTTATGTGGGGTAGTATGTGGTAAGTGCTAGTGGTGACTTAGAGCTTGGGCGATGGGATTGTTCTCCCCCCTCCTTCCTCAATTGGGTGGTGAATGAATGTTTAGTAGGGCTTGAACCCCCTGCGACGACTCACTGACAGGCTTGGTGAGGTGGAGTCGCACCGTCTTCTGATCCCTGGGGGTTGAAGATGGTCGTTGATATCTTCGGTGTTAGCATCACCTTGATGCTTAGTGGCTAACAGTGGGAGGAGGGTGGTCCTCTTTCCCCGAAGATGGTGGGGCAGGGTTTGAGGGGAAGGGTGGTAAGTAGGTGGGGGTTGAGGAAGTGGGGGAGCAGGTTTTTTTGGGAAAAGCTCTACAATTGAGGATGAAAATTTCGATGAGGATGTTTTTCGCGATTTGGTCTAAATAGTTGCTAATGATTTTCGTGATCGTTGTGCTCTGATTAGAAGTTCGGGAAAAATTGTAAGTGATTTTGTTTGATTTTTGATATCTCCTAACCCATAATTGTTGTTGACAACGTTTTCAAACATGTGCTAATTGTTTCCGCTAAACGTTTCTTAAACCGTGGTTTGAGAAACTAATTCGAAAATCCTTCGTGGATATCAAAATATTGATATTGGTTCTTAACCTTTGACCTCGTCTGTCTATTATGTTCATGATGTTCTGGATGAAATCACACTTCTGATTATTCAACTTGTCATGTATGCAAACAGCGAAACAGCAACTGGCGACATGCGCCCACACAATACTCAAGATATCGTAACSAGATATGAGTTCTCTTCAACTGGCTATGGCGACTGGGCGCCCACACAACTCACTGTTCGCGCTCTGGATCACCCTGGATGTCCCACACGCAACACTCAGTATCATACTTCACACACCACACATGCTAGGCTACAGCTATGGCAGCGCTAGCTGCCACTACCTATCGCTGCACTCTACTCCTCTGCCCACTTCGTCTTCGGGCACTCTGCAGACCTCCTCGCACAAGCTGCTAGGTAGCGCTTCCGCATGGCATCCGCAGGAATGAATGTATGAATGGACGCAGCCT